>SJXQ01002615.1:133629-263587 GCA_006408695.1 Aepyceros melampus | reverse complement strand
CTGTGCGGACCGGAGTCCGGCCGCAGGTGCGCCGCCCGGCTTCCCCGCCCCAACCGCGCCGGGGCTGCGACTCCGGCGGGCCCCGGCCCTGCTCCCGGGGAGCGGAGGGGACCCCCGCGGGGGCGCCGCTGGCCCTCAGGGGCCCGCCTCGCTGCCGTCGCACCTTTGCATCTCCAGCCCCCACCCGCACGGTAGCCCGTCCGGCTGGCGCGTGCCTCCGAGTCCAGCGTGCTCGCTCCCCTAGGCCTTTGTCCCTTCCCCGGACCGTGTGTAAGTCTGCTCCCCAGTCGCCCATTTGCCCCGGGCCACCCTCCCCCTTGACCTCCCTGCTCACTTTAATTGGCTTTTGCCCGGCCTCGGAGTGGTGAAGTGGAGGACCGCCTGATCGTTAATCCGGGTACGCATCTTTTTGCCAAATCCCATTTGGGATGTATGGTTTATTGAATTTACCGGTCACAACAGAAGTCTGGAATCAGCTAATTGACGCGCTTAGCTTCAGAGAAGTTTTTGTTACTGAGAGCCGATTTATACGAACCCTCGGGGCTAGAATTCCTCAGCTAGGTCTGTTATGTGCCAAGCACTGTGGGCAGTGAAGAATTCTGTGCCTTAAGGAGCTCGTTGGATGTGTGACTCACAACTCCTTTGTAACGTCTTCATGAGTCACATTCGTATTGCCAAGATTTTCAAGGTAGAAGGAATCTTAAGAGTTATCTGACTCTGAATTTTAAAAAATTCTCTCTTACAGCATCCTTGACATATGGTCACCAGGGCCCTGCTTAAACATGCTCAGTGGTGTGAGCCTGTAGCTCGTCCATAGAATTTTCAAAGCTATTAATATCTCTAATCCATCCCAGCCTGCAAATATTTGATAACAGTAGCCACACATGTCCCATATTTCTGTTATGCTGAGTAAATAAACAGCCCCATTTTCTTCACCTGTGCTTATTTTAGCCTGGCTAACAGAACAGTGAGTAACCTGATGCTCTGTATGGGCCTTCCCTTCATTGTCGAGAAGAAGCACTACAGGTGGGATGAGTTGAGGATCAGTTGTGATGTCTGCATTGCCCCCTCCTACAAAAGAATACCATTATCACCACCAACACAGCCACAACAGAAAATGAGAAATATGGGAGTAGTTTTAAGAGAGAGTTAAGAGAGTGGTATTTTATCCATTAAAAGATATAATAATGCAGATAGAATGCTTACGATGGGTGAGACCATGTTCTATGCACTTTATACATATTAGCCCACTTAATTCTCATAAATCTTATAGGGGTAGAGATATGTTTATTTTCATTATATGAATGAGGAAACTGAGGATAAGGGACTTGTGGGACTTTCACCTGTAAATGTCCCACTGGGGTTTGCACCCTGACAGCCTGGTCCCAGAGTCTTAGCTACACTGTATTGTATTTGTTGTCTCTAGAGTTTAGAAGACGTGATGAGGTCAGCTAGTAGGTCCAGATAAGAGAGTCACAATGGAAAAACAAGGTTGTTGTAATCTGGAGAAATGGTAACATTTCACAGTATCACTGCTAAAAATGTATCCTACAAGTTCTGCATTGTGTAATTCAGGGGTGAGAGAGGGTGGACAGAGTAGGAGAGTGGAGAAGGAAACGTGCATTGGCTGCTGAGAGTTAACTAGAGGTCAGTGCTAATGGGGGAAAATGTGGGCGTTTTTTGTTTTTCCTTCCCTGTTAAAGGCTAATTCAGGGCCATAGCTGAGGTTCTGATCCCCATATATTATGTGTCCACAGCTATGTCTTTAGCATTATTATAACTGATATTCCTAGTGATTAACAGGTTCCAAATAGGAAAAGGAGTACGTCAAGGCTGTATATTGTCACCCTGCTTATTTAACTTATATGCAGAGTACATCATGAGAAACGCTAGGCTGGAAGAAGCACAAGCTGGAATCAAGATTGCCAGGAGAAATATCAATAACCTCAGATATGCAGATGACACCACCTTTATGGCAGAAAGTGAAGAGGAACTAAAAAGCCTCTTGATGAAAGTGGAGAGTGAAAAATTTGGCTTAAAGCTCACATTCAGAAAACTAAGATCATGGCATCCGGTCCCATCACTTCATGGAAAATAGATGGGGAAACAGTGGAAACAGTGTCAGACTTTGTTTTTTGGGGCTCCAAAATCACTGCAGATGGTGACTGCAGCCATGAAATTAAAAGACTCTTACTCCTTGGAAGAAAAGTTATGACCAACCTGGATAGAATAGCATATTGAAAAGCAGAGACATTACTTTGACAACAAAGGTCCGTCTAGTCAAGGCTATGGTTTTTCCAGTGGTCATGTATGGATGTGAGTTTTGGACTGTGAAGAAAGCTGAGCACCAAAGAATTGATGCTTTTGAACTGTGGTGTTGGAGAAGACTCCTGAGAGTCCCTTGGACTGCAAGGAGATCAGCCCTGGAATTTCTTTGGAAGGAATGATGCTAAAGCTGAAACTCCAGTACTTTGGCCACCTCATGCAAAGAGCTGACTCATTGGAAAAGACTCTGATCCTGGGAGGGACTGGGGGCAGAAGGAAAAGGAGACAACAGAGGATGAGATGGCTGGATGGCATCACTGACTTGATGGGTGTGAGTCTGAGTGAACTCCGGGAGTTGGTGATGGACAGGGAGGCCTGATGTGCTGTGATTCATGGGGTCGCAAAGAGTCAAGTCATGTATGGATGTGAGTTTTGGACTGTGAAGAAAGCTGAGCACCAAAGAATTGATGCTTTTGAACTGTGGTGTTGGAGAAGACTCCTGAGAGTCCCTTGGACTGCAAGGAGATCAGCCCTGGAATTTCTTTGGAAGGAATGATGCTAAAGCTGAAACTCCAGTACTTTGGCCACCTCATGCAAAGAGCTGACTCATTGGGAAAGACTTTGATGCTGGGAGGGATTGGGGGCAGGAGGAGAAGGGGACGACAGAGGATGAGATGGCTGGATGGCATCACGGACTCGATGGACGTGAGTTTGAGTGAACTCTGGGAGTTGGTGATGGACAGGGAGGCCTGGCGTACTGTGATTCATGGGGTCGCAGAGTCGGACACGACTGAGCGACTGAACTGAGTGAATTCGAGCGAAACTCTAGAAAACTCATGTCCAGGAGTCTCATCTTCCTAAGGATGCTGCATCATTATTCAACTCATGTTTTACCACCATATCCATTAGACTAGTTTAAGCTTTTTAGGCAAGCATTTGTTGTAAGCTTTCTAGTTGCTACTCTTCGAGGGACTTGTATTCTAGTTGGGAAATAGGACAGGTACAGAATAGCACGTGGCAAGTGTCAGATGAACATCATCAATAGTAAATGCTCTAAGAGCTCAGAGCAGGTGTGGATGAGTCTGCCATGATACCTTAGAGGAGACAGAGTCTGAGGTGAGGAAGTAGGGCTATTCTTGAACACTTTAGTCAGTTTTAAGCAGTTTCTACTCAGATCATTTAACCTCTTCTGACTAAGTATAAAGTTCTGGACTACTGGCCTTTTTCTAGGAATGCAGTGTTACATCAGTATTGGACATATGTACCTGTATAATTTTCTGCATCACATATTAGAAAAGATACATGTTCTTTTCAGTGGATGCAGGAAAAAAAGTGAAAGTGAAGTCGCTCTGTCATGTCTGACTCTTTGGGACCCTGTGGACTGTAGCCCACCAGGCTCCTCTGTCCATGGAATTCTCTGGGCAAGAATACTGGAGTGGGTTGCCATTTTCTTCTCCAGGGGATCTTCCCAACCCAGGGATTGAACCTGGGTCTCCTGCATTGCAGGCAGACTCTTTACCCTTTGAGCTACCAGGGAAGTATTCGGTTAAATTCAACTCCTCATCGTCATAAAGAGCACATAACAAACTAGTAATACAGTTGTTGTTCAGTCGCTCAGTCATGCCCAACTTGTGATCCCATGAACTGCAGCACGTCACGTTTCCCTGTCCTTCACCATTTCCTGGAGCTTGCTCAAATTATGTCCATTGAGTTGGTGATGCCATCCAACCGTCTCATCCTCTGTTGTCCCATCTCCTCCTGCCTTTAATCTTTCCCAGCATCAGGGTCTTTTCTAAGGAGTTGGCTCTTCACATCAGGTGCCAAAGTATTGTAGCTTCAGCATCAGTCCTTCCAATGAATATTCAGGGTTGATTTCCTTTAGGATTGACTGGTTTGATTTCCTTGTAGTCCAAGGGTCTCTGTAGAGTTTTCTCCAACATCACAGCTCAAAGGCATCAATTCTTCGGCCCTCAGCCTTCCTTATGGTCCAACTTTCATGTCCATGTATAACTACTGGAAAACCATAGCTTTGACTAGATGGACCTTTGTTGGCAAAGTAACATCTCTGCTTTTTAATATGCTGTCGAGGTTTGTCATAACTTTTCTTCCAAGGAGCAAGCGTCTTTTAATTTCATGGCTGTAGTCACTATCTGTAGCGATTATTTAGCCCAAGAATATAAAGTCTGTCACTATTTCCATTGTTTCCCCATCTATTTAATGTCATAGCAACAAGTCAAATTTAAAATAAACATTTCCTTAAAACTAAAACAAGAGCAGGGATACCTGTTAGCATAGCTTCTATTCAGCGGTACTCAAAGTAAAATCATAACCAATGCAGCAAGACATGAAGTGAAAGGTATAATGATAAGAAAGGAAAACTCAAAGTATAATTATCTACATAGAGAAATGGAGTCTACAAATAAATTTTAAAAATTTAGAGGTTTAGTAAGTTCACTCAGTGTAAGAGTCTTAACTCAGCTGCACTTTGCATTAATAACAGAAAAGTAGTCCTAAAAAATGATACCAGTTATAAATCAACTTATACTCCATTAAAAATTTGTTTAAATTTTTAAATACCAGTTAGAATACAAATGAAAGCAAAATATGTGTATATATGTCCTAGTAAAAGAGTTGCTAAGCTTTGTGGGGAATTTTATGAGAAGGCCAAAGTAAAGCTAAATAATTGGGAAAGAAGTACCGTGTTCTTGGCTAGATTGACTTGATGTCATGGGCATGTCAATTTTCCCTGTGCCAAGTCGCTTCAGTCATGTCCAGCTCTTTGCAAACTCATGGACTGTAGCCCATCCGGCTCCTCTGTCCATAGGATTTCTCAAGTAAGAATAGTGGAGTGGGTTGCCATTTCCTCATCCAGGGGATCTTCCTGACCCAGGGATCGAACCTGAGTCTCCTGCATTGCAGGCAGATTCTTTACTATCTGAGCCACCAGGGAAGCTCCTAATTTTCCCTATTGATATGTAAATTTAATGCAATTCCAGTGAAAATTTCAACAGGATTTTTTGAGTAGAATTTGATAAAAGTAATTCTAAAATTTATATGAAAGAGCAGAAACCCAAGAATATCAGAAGAGAAACAAGGTGGGTGGAGTTGCTCTACCAGATTTCAAGTCGTCTTATAAAGCTAGAGAAGGCAATGGCAACCCACTCTAGGACTCTTGCCTGGAAAATCCCATGGACAGAGAAGCCTGGTAGGCTGCAGTCCATGGGGTCGCTAAGAGTCGGGCACGACTGAGCGACTTTGCTTTCACTTTTCACTTTCATGCATTGGAGAAGGAAATGGCAACCCACTCCAGTGTTCTTGCCTAGAGAATCCCAGGGATGGGGAAGCCTAATGGACTGCCGTCTGTGGGGTCGCACAAAGTCGGAGACGACTGAAGCAGTAGTAGCAGCAGAGTAATTAAGACAATTGGGTTTAACAGAGATGGACAAAGAGACTAGTAAAACGGAATAGAGAACTTCGGAACAATCACATGTATATGGAAACTTGATAATTCACAGAATGGGCACTTCTTGTCAGTAGGAAAAGGAAGAACTTTTTTAAAAATGAGGATAATTGTTTATCTAAATAGAAACACATGATATTGCATCTCTGTCTCACAGTATATACAGAAACAGTTCCAAATGATTAAAAATATCAATATGGAAGTAAAAACTTACAGAACTTTTAGGCAAAAAAAATTGGGCAATATTTTCCCCACCTCATGGTGGGAAAGGAATTCTTAATAGACCAAAAGCAAAGATTAATATATTTGCTCCATTAAAATTAATCTTTGTCAGAATTGAAAGGATAAGCCATAAAACAAGAGACTATGATTGCAACAGAAATAACCAACAAATGATTGCAGCTCCCAGAATAAATGACTCCAATGAATCAAAAATAAGATTACCCATTAAAAATTGGTAAAATAAGTAGTCATGTTATAGAAGAGCAAACAGGTGTCTAACACATATGTGAAAAGATTCTCAACTTTTTTAGAAATCAGTGAGGTACAAGTTAAAACCACAGTGAGCACAAGCGTTGGAATGTGGAGCTAATGGAAATGTCAGTAGTACAACCATTTTGGAAAACAATTTGATGTAATATATTAAAGTTGACAGTAGGTATTACCTACACCCAGTAATTTCACTCTTAAATCCACACCCTAAGAGAAAATCCCCCACATGTGTTAGAGACATAGTTTGGAATGTTGATAGTCAGTTTGCTTCTAACGGCTCCAAACTGAAAACTACCCAAACGTCTTTTAGCAGTAAAGATGTTTAAATAAAGAGTGCTAGGTTCATAAAATGAGATACTGCTGCAGCAGTGAAATGAACGAACCGTGGCTATAATTATCAGTCTGGGCAATCTCAAATGTTAAGGAGAAAAAATTAAAAGGTTCAAAGCAAGCAAAACAAAACCATGTATCATTTAAGGATATAACATAGGTGCAACAGTTATAATAAGGGGATGATGAGCACAAAATTAGGACAGTAGTTTCTTTTGGCTGGTGAGGGAGTGATCTGGAAAATGAGGGACCCATAGGGCACCTGGATTTTCAGAGGTGCTGGTATAGTGTTTTCTGAAGCTTGGTGGTAGGTGTGTTTTGCCTTCCTGTCATTTCTTTAAATGATACAAATATCTATTATATACACTCATTTGTTGTATTTTTGTAATTCAGACAGTTTTTTTTACATGCTCTGGGCTAAGTCCCAAGCACAATTCCTGCAGAGCAGCACCCACCTTCTTTAATAATCACTTTATTCTTCCTGTCAAAACTCCCACTCCCAGTCTTACAATGCTTTTATCCAAGGAAGGGAAGAGGGAAATCTGCCTCACAGCCCCACCCAAGCCTGGAATGTTATTCTAACACCCACCAGTCTTTTCCTGTCTGTGATAGATTTATTCCACTCACCATTATACAGAAGCTTGAAATCTCTAGGGTGGCTCCCCTGTCTTCTCGATTCTCACTGCACTGTCCTGGAAGCTTTCAGGATCGTTGGTCTCACCAAGTTGGAGATGCATTGAGTCCATATGGGGTGCTCTGCTGATCTGTGTATGTGAATATAGGTGTTTTTAATGCAAAGGTAAAACACAGAAATGGTGTAAAAAGTGAGTGAAAGAGCCCCTTTTCCTGCTTTTAAAGACCTCAACATGATTCAGTGTGCTTTCTTCTATATTGGTTTCTATAGCAGATTAGTTGATTTTTATATGTAGTAATTTTGAGAGTTTACTAGTGAGTTAAGCCCAGAGACGAACTTCTCTGTCCTGGGCTGACTCCCTTGTTTTTCAGGTCTTAGGGAACTAAGACTTTGTTCTGTTTTCTGGCCTACTGCTAGGCTTGATTTTTTTTTTCCTTCCTGGATCTTCACCTCTTTTCTTACCGTCCCACAAAATAAACTAAGATAATCCATTTCAATCAAGAGATTGCTGTCAGTTATTCTAGAAAATAAGATAGCATCACAAACATGAGGAAAGAACAGAGATTCTAGAAATGTAAATTGGCAGACGCTTTAACCTCTGAGCCACCAGGGAAGCCCAGAAATATAAATTGGATAACATCTAATCATTATGTGAAAGTGTTAGTGACTCAGTCATGTCTGACTCTGTGACCCCCGTGGACTGTAGCCCACCGGGCTCCTCTGTCCATGGAATTCTCCAGGCAAGAGAACTGGAGTGGATAGCCATTCCTTCTCCAGGAGATCTTTCTGACCCTGGGATCCAACCAGGCGTCCTACACTGCAGGCAGTTCCCTAGTGGCTCACATGGTGAAGAATCTGCCTGCAATGCAGGAGACCCGGGTTGGATCCCTGAGTTGGGAAGTCCCCCTGGAGGAGGGCATGGCAACCCACTCCAGCATTCTTGCTTGGAGTAGCCCATGGACAGAGGAGCTTGATGGGCTACAGTCCACGGGGTGGAAAAGTGTCAGACAGGACTGAAGTGACTTAGCATGCAGTCATTATGTAATGTTTACTAAATACCAGACACTCTTCTAAGCATTTATTGACCACGTGGGTCTCTCCATAGCATTGGTTGTCCTCCACGATTTGGTAGCTGATTTTCTTCCACAGTGACTGATCCCAGAGAGAGAGAGAGAAATGTAAGTCACAATGTGTTTTAATACCTACTCTCAGATGTACATCCTTGCTTCTACTTTATTCTAATCGTTAGAAGTGGGTCACTAATTTCATCTCACTCAAGGGGAGAGAAATGAAGCTTGAAAGGAAAAATACTGAAGAACTGGAGCACACATTTTAAAACCACTATGGAGATTATACCACTGTCCTCAAAAATTGTTAAGTGACTTGTCACACAGAGTCAAATACAAACTCTATTCCAATTCACAGCCTTAGATAGCTGGTCCCTGCCTACCTGTTGGATATTGGTTTTACACTTGTCCTCTTGCCCATTATTCTTTAACCACTTCTGGCCTTACTTTATTCTTTGAAAAAAAAAAAAAAAGAACAGTCTCATTCTGAAGGATGCCCCTCCTTTTTCTTCCCTTATTTTTATTAAACAGTTATTTCTTCTCCCTGCAATACTTTATCCCTTCATGTTTACCAGTCTCTCTACTTGATATCATTTAGTGAAAGTGAGTGAGTGAAGTCGCTCAGTCTTTATCTGACTCTTTGTGACCCCGTGGACTGTAGCCCACCAGGCTCCTCTGTCCTTGGCATTCTCCAGGCAAGAATACTGGAGTGGGTTGCCATTTCTTCTCCAGGGGATCTTCCTGACCCAGGGATTGAACCTGGGTCTCCCGCATTGCAGGCAGACGCTTTACCCTCTGAGCCACCAGGGAAGCCCATGATATCATTTAGATCACTTCTTCATAGAAGGAAGGCCACCTAATCTCCGGTAGGTTACACAGATACTTTCTGTCACATTGTCTTATTTTAACGTTTTCCATAGCATTTCTTTAACCTATTTGTGTGATTATTGTGTCTTCCCTCACTCCACTAGAATGTAAGCTCCGTGAGATTGTGGGCCTTTTCTTTCTTGTTCATTGCTGTTTCTAGGCAATAAAATTGCCTAGAATTTTATTTGGCATATGATAGGTGTTCAACAAATATATTGTGTACAGTTGAATTATTGTTATCTGGTTAGACTCTAAACAGAATGAGGGCAGGATTGTGTTCGTCCTGTTCAGTGATGTATCCTCAGGACCTAGACTCTAGAACATTTTCAAAATTTGAAAACCAGTATGAGAGATGAGGAAATTTAGAGAGATTTTTAAGTAAATTTCCCTAGATGATTTAGCTAGTAATGGCAGAACCAAGAAACATACAAAACTATTAATACCATAACACATAAAGTGCTTGCCACATAGTAGCTGATCAAAGAACAGGCCTCTTCCTCTTATTTCTCTATTCTGATCTTTGTTAGTATAGAAATCATTTCAAAGTTATATGCGGTTTACATGTACCATTTGGGATTTACATTTTTCATGTAACATTCTTTAAATATTTTTATATGTCACCATAGATTACATTGGTCCTTCTAAGTGTCTGGTTATTTCAGTAAGCACATATGGTTCACATAGCATTTTGTACAACCTACACACTGTGCTAGGCAGCAGAGTGAAGTGCCCGGTGAACAAAATGCCGTCTCTACTCTCACAGCAGCCCAAGTCACGGTCAAAGAATCTAGACCTGAAGTGCTTTGGTTTCCTGTGGATTCTTTGAATGTAAGAACCCACCCTCTTCTACTTTTCTCCTGTCTTTATGATTTGTTGATTGTCTGGAGGGTTTACAGAAATGTGTGCCCTTGATAACCCCCCTCAGGTAAATTTGAAATTGTTATTAAAGGAAACATTGACCTCAGGAGAGATGCAAGGTATTTGCTGGTTGTCTCTGGGTTGAATTAAAGCTGTCAATTAGTTGAGTTTATTAGGCTAGTATAGTATACTGGGCTTGATTTTCTTGGTCTTTGTGATATCGCTTTAAAAAAAATACTGAGATAAACTTTAAGCAGTTTGCTTTTATCTTTTATTTTTAGATCACCACACTTATTAATCATAAAGATAATACCAAAAAGTCTGATAAAACTCTGCAAGCAATTCAGCGTGTAGGACAAGCCGTCAACTTGGCAGTTGGAAGATTTGTTAAAGTGGGGGAAGCTATAGCCAATGAAAACTGGGACTTGAAAGAAGAAATAAATATTGCCTGTTTTGAAGCTAAACAAGCAGGTATGTTGAAGCCTGTTTATACCAATTTTATTGCTTTGAATATCATGGCAAATGACTGTCTTATGTTGAGTAAAAATGTGTACTGCCTTTTAATCCTGTTAGTACAGATGCGTAGGTCATTAAGCCCTGGATTAGCTTCCAGGAATATTGAATGTCTCTTGGATCAAGTCCTAAATCTGCATCACTGAATTTTTTCACTGGGCAGGGTAGAAGCCCACCACCCCTATGTATGTGTGCACTCAATCACGCCCAGCTCTTTGCAGACCCATGGACTATAGCCCACCAGGTTCCTCTGTCTGTGGAATTTTCCAGGCAAGAATACTGGAGTGGGTTGCCATTTCCTACTCCAGGGGATCTTCCCGATCCAAGGATCAAACCCACATCCCTTGCGTCTCCTGCATTGGCAAGCGGATTCTTTACTACCCTTGCCATCAGCCATTGAGTGTGAGAGGTATAGAGAATGTGAGGCATGGACTCTGCCGTCAAGGACCATGGTAGCCTATTTACCACTATATGGAAAATGGAAATAAAAGTAAGCACGTTCTTGTGTCTACCAGAGACAAATCTGACCGATTTTCTGATGTCTCAAACGTCTCTATAACTGGTAGCATAGAAGCCTGAGAGAACTGGGGAGTTTTGTGGATACAAATAGTTTTGTTGAGTATCATTTATCCACTTACTCTTTAAATAAGTATTTACTGAGTGCTGGCCATATGCCAGGCATTCTTCTAGACCGAAGGGATATAGCTACACTGCTGCTAAGTCGCTTCAGTCGTGTCCGACTCTGTGCGACCCCATAGACAGCAGCCCACCAGGCTCCCCCGTCCCTGGGATTCTCCAGGCAAGAACACTGGAGTGGGTTGCTATTTCCTTCTCCAATGCTTGAAAGTGAAAAGTGAAAGTGAAGTCGCTCAGTCGTGCCCTCTTAGTGACCCCATGGACTGCAGCCTTCCAGGCTCCTCCATCCATGGGATTTTCCAGGCAAGAGTATAAAAAGCCTGTCCTTGTGGAGCTTGTATTCTAGAGAGGGAGACACAAACAAATGAACAAATAGATAAGTGCCCAGTGGCAGGTAGTGATAGTTATGGAAAAGATAATAAGGCAGCATAAGGGATCAAGATTGCCGGGAGAAATATCAGTAACCTCAGATATGCAGATGATACCACCCTTATGGCAGAAAGTGAAGAGGAACTAAAAAGCCTCTTGATGAAAGTGAAAGAGGAGAGTGGAAAAGTTGGCTTGAAGCTCAACATTCAGAAAATGAAGATCATGGCCCATCACTTCATGGGAAATAGACGGGGAAACAGTGGAAACAGTGTCAGACTTTATTTTTTGGGGCTCCAAAATCACTGCAGATGGTGATTGCAGCCATGAAATTAAAAGATGCTTACTCCTTGGAAAGAAAGTTTGACCAACCTAGACAGCATATTCAAAAGCAGAGATACTACTTTGCCAACAAAAGTCCATCTAGTCAAGGCTATGGTTTTTCCTATGGTCATGTATGGATGTGAGAGTTGGACTGTGAAGAAGGCTGAGCGCCGAAGAATTGATGCTTTTGAACTGTGGTGTTGGAGAAGACTCTTGAGAGTCCCTGGAGTGAAAGGAGATCCAGCCAGTCCATCCTAAAGGAGATCAGCCCTGGGATTTCTTTGGAAGGAATGATGCTAAAGCTGAAACTCCAGTACTTTGGCCACCTCATGCGAAGAGCTGACTCATTGGAAAAGACTCTGATGCTGGGAGGGATTGGGGGCAGGAGGAGAAGGGGATGACAGAGGATGAGATGGCTGGATGGCATCACGGACTCAATGGACGTGAGTCTGAGTGAACTCCGGGAGTTGGTGATGGAGAGGGAGGCCTGGCATGCTGTGATTAATGGGGTCGAAAAGAGTTGGACACGACTGAGTGACGGAACTGAAGGGTTAGGAGACCAGAGAAAGTTTCTTTTAGGAAGGCCAGCAGGGTTTCTCAGTTGTGATGCTGTTGATGTTTTAGGCTGGATAATTATTTGTTGGTAATTCTTTGTTGGGGTTGGGGGCTGCCCTGTGCATTGTAGAATCCCTAGCTGCTACCTATTGGATGTCAGAAAATCCCTTCTTCAGCCATTGGGGCAACCAGAAATGTCTCAACATTCCCAAATGTCCTTTGAGGGATCAAAATGGCTCTGAGTTGAGAACTACTGAAACAGGAGGAGAGGAAATCTCTCTAAGGGAGTAACATTGGAGCAGAGACAGCACTGAAATGAGGACCCCAGCTGTATTAGTATCTGGGGGAAGGATTTTCCTAACCAGGAGTAGAGTGAGAACAGGTATGGCTTTCTAGGCAAAGATAGGTACTTTGGACTATTTTCTCAGTGTCTTGGGGCTAGTGGAAGGTTTTGTGTCAGGGTAGTGACACAAGTTCATTTATAGTTTAAAAGGATCCCTGGTGGCTTCTGTACAGAGAATAAATTTTAGGAGTTATGAGAGTGAAGCCAGAGACCAGTTAGGAGGCTGTGATAGATGATGACGACTTAGACCCAGCGATAGCATTTGAGGTGGTGCAAAGCAGTTGCATTTGGTTATATTGAAAAGGTGGAGCTGGCAGGTTTTGCTGATAGTTTGGATGTGGGATGTGATGGAAGAGGGGTCATGGACAACTCCAAGGTTTGGTGGGTAGATGATGGCAATATTAATTGAGGTAGGCAACCCTGAGGGAGGAGCAGGTGTGTTTGGAGTGTCATCGTGGGGGGAAGGGAGTGGGTGAGACAAGGCCAAGTCATATGAAGGGGCCAGCCAGACGATACGTGCCCTGATGGTACATGAATGGCTGCAGGTACCGATCTGTACTTGATAGACTGAGGAACTTGGGGCCAGATGAAAGTTTTATGTTAGAAATCTTTCTGGTTGCATGGGGGAAATGAACAAATGAGGGATGATTGAGAGAGGGTTGAGACTAAAGGCAGAGAGATTAATATGGAGTTGATAACGGTTTTCTGTTGTACCAGGCTAAATCAAGACAGTGTCTTAGGGGTATAAAAAGCAGAAAAAGTACACTAGATAGTCACTAGGTGATTAAATGATAGCATTTGGTTATTGATTAAAGCAAAGGGAGGATTCTGAGTTTTGGTTTCTAGTCACTCACTAGGATATGTCAATAGAATAGGAATGAGATGGCCTTTGTCTATTCATATGTGTGTTTTGTGTCGTATTAAGAGAGGTTTAAGGAAATTTCCTTGTGGTCCAGTGGGTGGGACTCAGGCTTTCACTGCCGTGGCCCAGGATCAGTCCCTGATTGGGGAACTAGGATCCTGAAAGCTGTGAGGTTTGGCCAAAAAAAAAGAGAGATGTAAAAGAGTTACAATTAAATATATGATTAATAAACCCATTAAAATAGGAGATGAATATAAGTAAACTAGAAACGAATTGGCCAACATTGTTACTCCAATTAAACATGAAATTTATCTTTCTGCTTCCTGAAAAGCTAGACAAAAAATGTGGGAAAGAAGTGGTTATTTAATTCTCATTGTTTGTTGGAAGGAAACGAACCAGCTCGTCAAGAGGAGAGAGGCTTTTTTCCAGGAACTAAATTGTGTGGGCACTTACACAACAGACATTATTACATAATGCAACGGACAATTCCACAGAAAATGGAGAAACGTCTGCACATTACTGTTTCTTAAGCAAATCCTTAATTAAAGCAAGAGTAAGGATTTTTAAATGAAAACACAGTCTGAGTCCTCACCTTATTGGCTTCCTAGCATGCCACTGTGCTTTGAGTGTTGGAAGAGTGAGGATGTGTACAGCTACCGCAGCTCTAGGAGGCTGTGCAGCCCTGAAAGGCCTGTAGGCCGAGGAGCCCCGTGCAGGTGTATTTGGGAGGCTGTCTGGTGTCATGGTCTCCACAAGTTCTCTCTTACGTGCAACGCCCTTTTCCTTCTTGAGAACTGCCTCTTAAAGTCACTCAGATAAAAGGAGGAGAATGGTCATTTGAGGAACACAGTCTCAGTTTTCTCGTCTGTGAAATGGGGATATTGTTAGTATTTATAGGAGTGTTTGATATAATGCATGTGTGCATTTGACACATAGAAGGTGCTCAGTAAAGATTAGTTGTCATTATAATTATTAGTTTTAACTTTTCTTGTGTTGAGCTTTTGCATTCTAGTTTTGCTTTTTTCTAATTTGAGGTATAATCGACATACAGCATTATACTAGCATCAGGTATTCAATGTAATGATCTTTCTTCTTGTAGAGACCTTAAGATTTACTCTGTAACACCTTTCAAATATGCAACACAGCATTATTAACTAAGGATGCTAGTCTGTACATTTATATCCCCATGACTTATTTATTTTATAGCTAGAAGTTTATACCTTTTGACTCCACCCATTTCATCCACCCCCCCCCCCCACAACTGTTTTTACTTGGCTTCTAGTCAAGCTTTACATTTTCTATGGGTGCACAGTAAATATTTGTATTTGACTGACTTCACAGTTTTTGCTTTAAGACAAAACACTAATATATCTAACAAGTTAAAAAAATGACAACCATGAATCTATAAGGCAACTTTGTGACTTTTCCAAGGAACTAATTTCAGAGTAGTCTATACTTGGAACAACTCTATAATGTTGAGGAAGCATTTAACTTTGTTGGTACAGCCAACCAAATGTTACCATCTTGCAAACTTCAGGCTGAATGCCTGAGGTTTAGTCAGAAAAAGGAACGGTTAAAAGATGCTATATGCACAAGCTCATATTTGAGGATTGAGAACTGCTGGAAAAAACGTTTTCCAGGGGTGCAGAGAAAACATTTTTATACCACTTGCTATTGCAAAGTGATACTTTCCCTCCAACTCCTGTTTCTGTACATTCAAGTTTAATTCTAACCTCTCTTTTCTCTTTATATTTTGCTGTATAATCTTTGTATTGGTTACCTATTGCTTTGTAACATATTAACCCAAACTTAGCAACTTAAAACCACAAACATCTCTTCCCTCACATAATTTCTGAGGGTCAGAAATCAAGGAGTAGCTTAACCAGCTGGTTCTGGGTCTGTGTCTCTTGTAAGATTGCACGCAGGGTGTTGGCTGGGCCTGCAGTTGTCTGAGCATTTGGCTGGGCTGCAGGATCTGCTTTCAAGCCCTGCCTCTTGCTGATTGGCAGGCTTCACATTTCTGCTGACTGTTTGCCAGAGGGCACAGTCTCCCCCATATGCGCCTGTCTGTGGTAGCGGCTGCACACAGCACGGTAGCGGCTTTGCTCAGAGGGAAAGAAAGACCAAGACATCAGCCTCATGGTCTCTAACAACATGACTTTGGCGGTCACGTACTATCACTTCTGCCATGGCAACCCTGGTACGACGTGGGAGGAGGCAATACAAGGATGAAAATATCAGGAGGTGGGGGCCACTGGGAGCCACCGGGAGACTGGCTGCCACAAGTTTCGTCTGTTAGTGGAACTCCAGCTGTGGTCATGATACGTAACCATTCCATACGTAGTGGCTTATCTTTGGGGTTTTCCTGTGTCGTATCAGGTTCCTATTGTCTGAAACTAAATTTATCATCTCCCTTCCCATGCCCTACTGACTTTTTAAAGTGACTTGGGTTTACAACCTTGAAGCCATTTTTTTCACTTTTCCTTTCCTTCTTATCAGTTGTTAAAGTCCTGATTTTGTATTTTCTTAACTCAGTGTTTCTCAGATCGTCTTTTTTTAATATTCCTATAGCTGTCATCCTGGTAAGATCCTTACCACTTCACATCCACAATTAAAATAGCTGAATGATTAGTAGCCTGGCTCTGAATCTCTCCTTTCCAGTCCATTTTATATGCTTCTATCAGACTAATCTTCCTGAATCTTGACTTCATTACATCGTACCTTGTTATATATCTGTTAAAATTTAGGTAATTTTTCTCGAGGTTCTTAACCTCTTGGGAGTATGTAATAGTATTGACACGAAGGCTTATGTGAGAAAAATTGATCCATTATGGACTCAGATTTATTTAGGACTTGAAAAATGATCTTGAACATTACAAAATGATGAAAAGCTTTTTTTTTTTTAATCTATTTAAAAAGTAAGGTTTGAGAAACTACAGTCTAGTTTTATTTGGGGGGATAAATATTTGAATTGTTTTATTGATGGAAAATTGCTACTACAGAAATTATACTTTCATAGCAACAGTGAAGAAGAGACTTTTTCTGGAGGTGGGGAGCTGGTTTGATAGAATGGTTTATACTGGGCGTCGTGAACAGCGTATATTCAGACAGCAAGCCCGAGGGCCAGCTGGGACTTCAGTTCTTAGGAGGCAGTTTTGTTTTGCCGCCAGAGCCCAGGCTGACCAGCAGATGAGCTTGCTTCCCCTCTGCCTACTGGGGGCTGATTTGGCCAGTTCCCCTCGTCACTGAGGATGTCTCCCGCTGGTGCCCAAAACTTTGTCTTCTCTCCTGATTGTCTGGAAAAACCCATGCCCCTTCAGATTGTGAAGACAGGCAGTGACGCCTTCTCCCCTGTAACCACCAAACCCCCAATCTCTATCCCCTCAGTTCAGTTCAGTTTAGTCGCTCAGTCGTGTCCGACTCTGCGACCCCATGAACCGCAGCACGTTGAGCCTCCCTGTCCATCACCAACTCCTGGAGTTTACGCAGACTCATGTCCATTGAGTTGGTGATGCCATCCAGCCGCCTCTGTCCCCTCACCCCTGGGCAAACCCTGGGCAGCTGTTCACTGCTCTGCTTTTAGGTTCCTCTTTGGTGCTTGGCTCTTGGGACCGCTCTTACTTGGTCTTTTAGAGCAGGCTTTGGGGATCACGTAGTTTGCATACCACTGGAAACAAAAGTTATAACATTTTTCAAACTCGCTGAAGGCAACAATTTTTCACAGTTCTTAGGAATGTGCTATTATTATGTCTCTAGGGATCCTTGCAAGATAATCTTGGAGCTCATCGAGAAACTATTTCTTACTCCTGAAGTCGACTTTCTACCCGCTGAGCACATCACCTTAAGATCTGGGTTTTAATTTGTGTGTCTTGTTCCCAGTTTAATCTCCCCCTCCCCACCCACCACCACCTTTCTTCCTAGGAGAAACAATCGCAGCACTTACAGATGTGAGCAGCCTGAATCGTCCAGAATCAGATGGCCAGATCACAGTTTTTACAGATAAAACAGGAGTCATAAAGGCTGCAAGACTACTTCTTTCTTCAGTGACAAGAGTGTTGCTCCTGGCAGACCGAGTAGTCATTAAGCAAATAATAAGATCGAGAAATAAGGTACTTTACCTTTCTGATGTTTCTACTTGTCTTTCAGGGTTGTTCAGGAAGTTGTTTTTTAAGTTAATTACAAGTAATTTGGCAATGTTTGTCCATTTTAATTGTTTATTATTCTGATTGTCTATAGTTTAAAAGTGGTGTTTCATGTATACCTATAATTTCTAAATGTTGTATACACTGGACCTAAACTTTTGATTACAAGAACATTTCTTCTCAGAAAGCCATTATCTGCTTGTTGAGGTTTATTGGTGAAAACTTTTGATGTGTACAAATTTGGGACAAAAAGTCAAGGACCATGACAATGTATGTAGTGGAAACCTACCTGATGAAAATACTGAATTCCTCAGTACCTCCCGCAACCAAGGCAGATACAGTAGTAATGATTTTTATGCTTAAGAAAATGCTCGGGTAGGAGGGAGGCTTAAGAGGGAGGGGTTATTTATGTACTTACAGCTGATTCATGTTGTTGTACAGCAGAAACTAACATAACATTGTAAAACAATTATCCTCCAATTACAAGAGAAAAAGCTCAGTCACCTGAAACCACAAGTATGCACATTATAAAATTTCTGTGTGCAGAGTTTCTAAATATCACTGAAAAATGACAAAATTTAAAGGACAGATTTTAACTCTCCCAGTCTAGACCTCTTCTAGTCTCTCAGATAATGGCCATTATGTTCTCCATCAGCTGGGAGCCAGGGTGTGTATTGATTCAATCAGTTTTTTCCAGGGAGAGCAGTCAGCCAGGGAAGGGACCCACCCTCCCACTGGTTTGAAGACAAGACTACCTGGAAGAGTGTAAGATTAAAGAGAAAATGAATTTAGAGAGGTGGATCGGGCAGTGCTAGAGGAATAAGAAAAACCTTCCTCTCTCTGGAAGACAGAGGTTTTGCTCAGTGGTGGGACCTGCCTTATCTGCCGTAGTCGCCTGGACTTCCTAAGCTGCCAGGGCACATTAACATGCCAAACATCTATCATAGCCTCATTAAAAAGAAGTAAACACAGGATATCTGTGTTTTCTTTACCTATCTTGGCTGACTAAAACTAATCCAGTACTGTTATTTCAGAGAAAAGAATTTGAAAATATGTTTCACATCTATTTACTTTATTTCTGATATCAAGAAAATACATAACACTGTCTGTTGGCTGTGTTACAAACATGCCATCTATCCACTCCTGGCTGCCCAAAACTTCTTGACGATTATTCACCACAAGCAGTTTCTGCTGACTCAGACTTTTCCTGCTCCTGAAGTCCCCCATCTCCCTTCCTCTCCTCAGCCTTCCTTCCACCTTTCCGAGAAGGATGGGCTTTCCTCAGCTCTGGTTCTCTGAACCTTAAAGCTTCTTGTATCATCTCCTATCCTCATCCCGTCCTCGTTCTCTGAAGATTCAATCACCTTAGCCCTGCCCAGTTGCCACCTTCTCCAGACTTTGTTACATAAATGGGAGCTCTTGCATATTTAATCATTTCATTTACTTTTTCTTTTAATTTTCAAGGAAGCCCAAGTCTTCCTATCCTAAAAAGAAATCATTCCCTAGATGACTCTTAACTTTTGAATCTACTTCTCTGAGCCCTTCCTTCTTCTCTGTCTTCTCCTGGGACTCTTTCCCAACTTTCCTGTAGAATTTAGAATTTCTCTTTTGTTCTTCTGTTGCCTCAGGCTTGATGTCTTAGTCTCTTTCACATCTAAACCTGAAATAAAATAATCTCTTTTGCAGGTTCTTGCAACTATGGAAAGACTGGAGAAAGTGAATAGCTTTCAAGAGTTTGTCCAAATATTCAGTCAATTTGGAAATGAAATGGTGGAGTTTGCACATCTAACTGGAGATAGACAAAATGTATGTATTTACCCTGTTTACAAGTCTTGAGATACATGCATACTTTTCAATTTGGTTAGAGATGTGATCTTTGTGATCATTTGGATTGGTTGTCTTGTTTATTAAATCTATAACCTTGCTCTTAAAAGCCTTTCTTAGAGAAGCCAGGCTAAAGTAAATAGATCTGTGTGTCTTTTGTTGCTTACAGATAATAGTTAAATACTTTCCCACCTCTCACACTGGGAAAGGTCATACTTGCCTTCAAGGCCCAATTCAAGTACTTCCTCTTTTACAGAATTTTCCATTTGACTCTTCTACAAGGGCTCAGGCAAATAAATGAGTCATCATACATATCCTGATAATATTTTATTACATATCTCTGTTATTGTTCTTTGTGTAACTTGTTATATATTATTCTATTGTTACATTTTCTGTAATTGTTTTGCTGCTGCTAAGTCACTTCAGTCGTGTCCGACTCTGTGTGACCCCATAGACCGCAGCCCACCAGGCTTCCCCATCCCTGGAATTCTCCAGGCAAGAACACTGGAGTGGGTTGCCATTTCCTTCTCCAATGCATGAAAGTAAAAAGTGAAAGTAAAGTCGCTCAGTCGTGTCCGACTCTTAGCGACCCCATTTACTGCAGCCTACCAGGCTCCTCTGTCCATGGATTTATTAGTTTAATAGTAATAACCCAAGCACTGGGTTATTGCATTGGCTATGTTAGCTGATCTTGTTTGACTCTCAAAACAGCTGTGTAAGTAGGTATTATTATTACTGTTTCACACCTGAGGCTGAACTTGAGAGGATAATAAACTTTCCTAAGGTGACTCTTCTAGCAGATTGAACTCAATTGTGTCTGATGCTAAAGCCTGTAGTTTTCAGCTGCACCATGATGTTGGTTCTTTGTAGTAGCGTTCCCCAGTTCAGACTGTAAGTTCTGAGTGTAGGGGAGATAGAAGACCACATCATATCCAGGATTGCCTCTCGTTGTTGGGGGACTTGTGCATGATTTTATCATGTCAGGTTAAAAATATAATTGATCTCTTTTTGAGATGCTCTGGTAGAGTCCTGTAGACTGGTTTTGGGTGTGAACTTTCCTGGTTTGTAGCTGGAACTGAAAGATGGCTTTTGGCGTGAAAAGTGGCGGGCTGGATTATATGCTTCACTTAGTTCTTCTGGACATCCGGGGTTAATGAGACCTTTGCTTTGCCCTGTGGACCAGCCCTCTAACAGACTGAGATGCCATCTTTTTTGATCATTTGTGTCACCTACAGTGTGTGGTGTAATACATGGTTTACAAGTGTCACGTATATACATTTGATGCCTTGTCGTCTAGACCCACGGGGTGTTTTTTCCGGAAGTCCCGTTCAGTAAGTTAAAGACAAGGAATAGGTGGACATTTCAGCAGTGACCTCAACTTTTATTTTTGATTGCTACTGCTGATGGGTGAAATCACATGCAGGAAGTAGACCTTTGGAATGTTACCTTGTGATCTGAATTAGCTTCAGGGTTTTGTGCAGTTTTTCATTTACTAGATATAACTTTGTTTCCTAGTAAAGAAAGCTGTATTGAGATGCAAGTGAATGAGAGTGATGTTATTGTAGAGATAACTTAACATCCACTCTAATTTATTAAATAAAAGGCAAATCATTTTCAAACTTTAGGTCTTTCTTATTTATAAGAAAAGACTTTTCATCCAGTTTGCAAATGAGAAAAAAAAGACAATGAAAATTTTATGTAATCCAAATTTCAGTGTCCATAAGTAAAGTTATTATAACACAGCTACATTGATTTGTTTATATATTGTCTAAGCTAGCCTTTATACTTACACTGGCAGAATTAAGTCATTGTTTCAGAGACCAAATGAACCAGAAAGTCTCAAAAACTTATTATCTGGCCTTTTATTGAAAATCTTTGCTGACCTCTGATTTAGATGGTTATAATCAAGCTCTTATGAGAGTATTTGATTGTAGATTTAATCAGTAAGATTTGAGGACCCTCTGTGATAGCACACCTTCATATTGAGGGCTGTGTGAAGAGAAATGAAATGAAAAAAAAAAAACAAAATACAGTGTCTATGTCAGAATTTATATTCTAGTTGGGGAAAATTATATACCCAAGAAACATCTTAAGAACATTTTAGAGCAGCATATAGGCTAACATTAGGATTAAAAAAAAAATTCACATAGAGATGAATAAGCACTTAGATGATATTAATCAGACATGGTTCCTGAAAGAATTGACTTCTGAGTGTCTAATTTGAGGGAAATAATGGTCCATAAATGCTGAATAAATAAGTCACTTTTAATTAAGTAAATCATGGGATGGTTGTTTCTGGTTGGGAGTGAGGTGTCCTTACCTGGGCACAAGAATGTCAGGTGTGCAGGCCTCCAGAGCGTGAGCCATATGACAGCTTATCCGTCTCACTTCCTGGCTCTGCTGCCCTTAGTGAGGGCAGCTGTTTCTACTCCATGTGTTAATATATTTACACTGAAATGGTGACATTTTATTAAACTTTATTCTGTTTTTGTTTTTCAAAAAGCAGTGTTAGTTAAATTGTTGAGTATTGTTTTTCTTGAATAAATGGTTTCTCAAGAAATTGAGTTTTTTACATGATCCTAGGTAGCTCAGTGGTTTTATTCCATTTTTTAGGATTTGAAGGATGAGAAGAAAAAGGCAAAAATGGCAGCAGCTAGGTCAGTTCTTGAAAAGTGTACAATGATGCTACTCACAGCTTCAAAGGTAAGAACATTTTTGTTTTACTGTGTTGTAAGTTAATTAGAAACCCTAAATGCACATAATTTATATGTTTCACTTTTTAAAAAGATGAAAGTGATAACTTGGAATATAGGCTATAGTAGTCAAATTTCAGTTATTCTTTAACAAGAAAGTTAACTTCCATCCCCAGTTCAAACATCAGGCAATCTGTGAGTCAGCTTTGATTGAGCATCTAAGCAGAAAATGGCTTATTAGGTGCTGCGAATGGAGGCCAGTTACACAGGGTCAGTGCCTACACGGCCTGGACTATCTCACTGGGGACCCTGCACACTCGCTCTAGAAAAACTAGGCGACTTGGAATCTGTTAAGTAACAATGGAGTATGAAGTCAGCCCTTAGTTTGTTTATTCTGTAATTTCATACCTCTTAGTCCTCATTCTGCTTTTCGCAAAATTGTCAATCAAGAGCTTGTAATTCCAAACAGCAGTTGGCCAGCAAATTGGTACAATTCAAGAGTGCACTGCTGAACATCTCATTAGTACTTTGTGGGAATTGCCTTTTCTGCTCAGAACATTGCTTCCGTGCTAGGCTCAGTGAAGGCACAGAAACAGGCTTCCCTGGAGCCTGCGTGGAAGGCTCTGTTCACAGCTGGGCCCTTGAATAGTTCCTCCTTTATATCGTTTTTTGAAAATCAAAGATGCCTCACAGTCATAAAACATCTGTCCATTTTTCCTCATTCTTTTTTTAGCTCTTGCACATATTAGGCAACATTTTAAGTTTAATCATGATGAAGATATAAGGTTTGTTTTTTTTCCCCCCAAATTTTAAATAAGCATGTTAAAGTCTAAAGATGCAGTTTTGTACCCTGCTTTTTTCACTTAAACTTGCTATTACTCTTTACTCATCCTGCTTCCACCTTTAGTGAGGAGAAGTGCTGGGTGAGCCAGGGACACAGGAGATTTTGGTAAAGAACCATTTTTATTAGCATGGCATGTTCTCTGTAAGATTTTGTGTATTGTGATATGGGTCAAATCTTAACAAAAAATTTTTCCATTGTTTCAAAGACTTGTCTCAGGCATCCCAACTGTGAGTCAGCCCATAAAAACAAAGAAGGAGTATTTGACCGGATGAAAGTGGCATTGGATAAGGTCATTGAAATTGTGACTGAATGCAAATCAAATGGAGAGAATGACATTTCATCTATCAGTATTTTTACTGGGATTAAGGAATTCAAGGTAAGAATACAGAGAATATATTTTGGGTTTTTTCTTGCCATTTCAAAGAAACATTATAAATAACACTCATAGTTTTGTGTGGTATTTTAGAATATAGACGCTTCACAAAGCGAGATATTAGTCTTTAAAACAATGCCATAGTATATAAGGAAGTTCCCTGTTGGCACAGATGGTTAAGAATCTGCCTGCAATACAAGAGACCCAGGCTTGATCCCTTGGTTGGGAAGATTACCTGGAGAAGGGAGTGGCCACCCACTCCAGTATTCTTGCCTGGAGAATTCCATGGATAGAGGGGCCTGGCGATCTGTAGTCCATGGGGTCACAAAGAGTCAGACACGACTGAGTGACTAACACACTTACAGTGTATAAACGTAATATTCGTAACGTAAGGCTTAGTGCAGTTTGTACAGAGAATACCAGTGTAAGGTTATGGCCGTTACCCTGGCCCTGTTTAGCTGTAGCTTCCTGTCCTCTGTTCAGAACAGCTTTCCCTTCGCAGTCTGTAAAACAGTACCGTACCATCCACATCTGATGACAGACAGTAAAGCAATTCTGCTGGAATTCTGCTCTTCCCTGTGCTATACGATTGATACTTTGAGACTGTAGTGATAGCAGTAGTATTAATTATAATTAAAATTTTTTGATGAACAATAATGCATACTAACATTTATCAAGCACTTACTCTGTGCCCATCCTAAATTCTTTAAATATGTGTGTGTGTACATCATACAAGAATATTATTATTACAGCATTATATGTTGAGGAGACTGAAAAACAGAAATTAAGTAACTTGCAAGCTACAAAGTGCCAGAGTTAGGATTTGAAAGTCGGCAGCCTGACCCCAGAATCCCTATCTGCCCTAAATGAGTTTTAGGGCAGAACTCATTGCTCGTCAGAGAGGTGGTGACAAGCACTTTTTGGTAGGAGCAGTGCCTAGTTGGGAAAACCCTAGGAAGTCATCTGATAGGCCTGTGTTATTTAATGGATGGGAAAACCTGGACCCTGAGAAGCTCTCTAATATGCTAAGGGTTACCCTACGCCTCCAGCAGCCAGAACTGCAGCAGGAATGGTATTCTTTCCATCTTACTGGCACTTGGACTTTTTTTTTTTTTTGGCTGAGCCACACAACACGTGGGATATTAGTTCCCTGACGAGGGATCAAAACTGTATCCCACTGGAAGGAGAGTCTTAACCTCTGGACCACCAGGGAAATCCTGCACTTTGACTTTGAATTGTACAACAGTCTGCTTAGGAACATGGGATGAAAGAGAAAAATGGAACACTTGTACTCAATATTTTCTCATTTTTTCTCTAAACTTCCCTTTTAGGTGAATATTATTGTACCCATGTTTTTGAGGAGGAAAGCTAATATGTGATAGAACCCTTGTTTAGAACCAAGACTCTGATCCCAGAGTCCATGACCTTTGGGTTTACACCTCTGGCTTTGTTTACGTGCTATCCATCTTACCCCGTATCTCTTCCGGCGAGGAAGGAAGCTACAGAGACCAGCCATTCTTTCAGAGTCTTTATTACTGAAAGGAATCTTAGGGCTTATTTTTCTAATCCCCTGTTTTTGTTAAGGCTGAAGGAGAGAGGTCAAATGGCCATTAGGGAAACCAGTCAATGTAAAGCCAGGTCTCTGGCTGACCGGCACTGCATTTCTGGTTCCGGGTTAACTAGACACAGCGCGGTACCGGTGGCCGCTATCGACCTTTTGCCAGCAGGCATTCTGCACAGAGAGCTGTTGTGAATACAATCAGTCTCACTGTTGGTGGTGATCTTCTTTGCATCTGTAGAGGGAAACTGGATGTATTCATTACTTCGAATATATGGACAGATCTTATGAAAACCTGCAAATGAATGGCTTTCATAAAAATGCTACTAAGTTGCTGTTTTAAAAGCCATATATGATTCTCTTTAAAGGGAAAATAAAAAACCTTAAATGGTTTGTGGGCTGATTTTTATGTTGCAATTATCTTTAAATCCTCAAATTCTCAGGTTCTCCTTGTCAGTTCCATACTTCACTTTTATCTGTGTTCTTTACTGGCTTAATAAAACCAATCCTGTCTCCATAGGACAGAGTGATTACCAGAGATAACTTGGGCCGAGAGAAGGGGAAGCTGTTACTTCCCTGTAGCCTCTCAACCTTTCCAAACCTTGGTATTCGCATGGATTCTGTTAAAAATGGGTCTTACAATAAGGATCAATTTGAAATAATTGTTGTGAAAAGACCTTGAAGTATGAAGCAATTGTAAGTTATCTTTATCTGCACAAGAAGTTTGTCCACAATCGTGATCATCACCACTTAGTGCCTCTTAGCCCAGGTTTTTTCTATGGGATATTTCAAGGGCTAGAGGTTGAAGGGCTAAGGCTGAAGTGGCATGGCATATCTCAAGACAGCTGAGAGAGAGAAGGTTGCCCTAATGGGCACGTGTTCATCACACATTCAGGGAACTCTAAGCACAGGATGGCTGAAGTGAAAGGAGGTTTAGAAACTCAGAAAGGTGAGAGGGACTGTTGGAAAGACATAAAGACAAGACCCTGGAAGGGTTTGTGCTAGGCGGTACAAGTCTGGGCTTGGTTTTATAGGTGGTGGAGAACCAATTAGGGGAGGGGGCAGTATCTGAAGGTATACATTTTAGGAAGATTATTCAGGCCCCCTGGTAGAGATTGTTTTGGTCAGGGAGGTCTGATGGGGACATGAAACAAAATGTAGGGAAACCAGTTCCTCTGAATTAATGAAGGAAAAATTGATGCCTTTCCCAGCCCTTGCTATACCCCACACCCTCCACACCCTTCCTCCTGGGCTCAACACATACTTGGTTTTGGCTGTAACATCTTCCAGGACTGCCTTGGCATTTTCTCAGATAACAAATCCTTTATCTGGAGGTTGGTTCATTTTCCCTACCGGTTGCTACACGATCATGCTCTTTCACTGATGGTATAGAAATGTCTTGTTGACAGCTGTCGGAATGAAGCTCTGCGCAGCCACTGTTGGCTCTTGAGCAACGTGGACCCCCTGGGGTTGTGGACAATAAAGTCCTCGTTGGAGACTATTTCTCCTGAGCTTTCAGATAGGGAAAGAAATTGCTAGCTTCTTCTTGGGCCCTGGGAGGAGAGTACAGCACATCTGGTTAGGTGGGAATGTTGACTCCTGTGGATGTATATCCTTTTTGTTCTCAGATGAATATTGAAACTCTTCGGGAGAATCTTTATTTTCAGTCAAAAGAGACTCTCTCAGCAATGTTGGAAGCCCTCTTGGAGCGCACGGAGGACTTCACTGATTGTGCCTACACCAGCCATGAGCACAGGGAACGCATCTTGGAACTGTCAGCTCAGGCGAGGACGGAATTGCAGCAGTTAATTTCTGTGTGGATTCAAGCTGTAAGAACTTTATTTCATCAAAGTAAATCCTCTGTGATTGCTTTGCCCTAAAGTTCTGAGAGTTATGCAGGTACCGTAATCATCAGGAGTGTGAATGTGGTCCAGAATGGGACAAGGGAATCTCATCCCTTTTCTGCCTCCTGCTTGACCATCCAGCATTCACGGTACTTGACATCTCTCGGCCTGTTGTTTTTCACCCTGACCAGTCTGGATTCTGAGTCACCCTCACTAGTTCATCCTGTTGTCCCACTCGTCCACCAAAATCACCTCTGGAAAATCCCTCCCAAAGTGCTTCTTCAGAGTAAAGATCAGAGTAGTAGAACCCCTACGTAGAGGTTCTTGGGTCCTGAGTCTTACTGCTGGAGCCTTTCAGATGTGCACAGTTCTTAATTCTGAGGACACCTGATTTACAGACACAAGGATTTGGAAAATTCATTGAGGTTCAGGTGCAGTGAAGACAAGAGTTTTTCACCCTCACACAGATTCCTGGTCTCAGATTGGTGGGCACCCACTTAAAAAGCCTTGAATAGGCTGTTGAAGTGCTTCAAACATGGAAGTTATGTGGGCAACAGTGGCAAAGCTTGCCAGCAGTGGTACAACAAACACAAGGCAGTATGCATTCAGTCTCTGACAGGCGGATCACAGATTTGAAAGATAGAGCCCTGACACGTCTCTGACACCATTTATTTGTTGCTTAGACCTAGGCTATGTCAAGAGTGCGTTTAACATGATTTACAGCATACAAATCTGGAAGTCATTTAAGTTTAGGCCATAAAGATGAAGAGTGAAGGTGCCTGAGGCCCCAGCAGTCTGCTTCCTTGTTGTGAAGAGATGGATTTATGAATGAAGAGTAGGATAAATCAGTGATTTCCCTCAGAATTTCTTGGCATCACAACATTGCAAATGCTCATATTAACAAGGAAACTTTAACTCAGGTAAAATGATGTCAGGGATAAAAGCATTATTTTGTGTTCAGCTTGACTTGGAATTATCTATGTGGTATCTAATCTGAAGTGGAGATTGCTTCAGAGTTAAATTTGAAGCCCAACATGTAGTATTAAAAAGTCTCTGTGAGGAAACACTCTTTACGTTGGGAATCCAGTTCTATCAGTACTTAAATGTGCAGGTATCACCTTTCATATGTTTCACAGCACTTGGATCTCTGATTCTGCATATCAGATGTATTGTTCCTTCATTTACCCTTTTTAGCAGTTATTGCTCAGTGCCTTTTATATGCCAGGCATCAGAAATCTAAAGATGAATTAAGTAAATTTTTGCAAGAATTTTGCAATGTAGAAAAATGTGAGACGGTATGAGACAAGTCCAAAAAACTTTGTAAGTATCCCAAGAGAAGCAACAGATCATATGTGGAGAGTGTTTGAAGGAGGGTGAGTTTATATTTAGCAAGAGGAATCCAGAAGCTTCATGAAGAGATTGACATTTAGCTGGGATTTATTCATTCAAAGAATTGAATACCTGCTACCTTGCATTTGCTGTGCCAGGTATAATGCACTCATTGGTGAACAAAATACGTGTGCTTCCAGCCTTCACAGAGCTTATCAAAGCCTAGTGAGCAAAATAAACGTTAAACAAAAACATAAAATAAAAACTACGTATGTAATTGCAAATTAAGATGATTACTTTGAGAAAAGGTTAAAGAGGGTAAGAAGAGGGTCTAGTCTAGATGGATCAAAGAAGGCCTTTCTAAGAAACAGAAATTTCTGTAAGAATTTGAAGATTGCATAAGGTTTTAATTTTTGATGAGGTTAAGAATGAAGATATGAGCATTCCAGGCAGAAGATAAAACAGATTAGTTTTAGCCATGGTAAATTTATTAAAGAAAATTAGCTTTTAAAAATTCCCCTATTTAAAAGAGTTGAAAAATGTAATAAATGTTCTCTTTGCCACTCTAACATAAACAGGTGAATTTTAAAAATATACCTTTCATATAGTTCACAGAATGATATTAAAATTTTATTGTTATCTGTAGTTAGAGTACAATTGGAATTGCTAGATGAAAAAGATAACTCTTCACTTGTACTTTTAAATTTTTTTAGCAAAGCAGGAAAACAAAAAGCATCGCTGAAGAACTGGAACTCACTATACTGAAAATCAGTCACAATCTCAATGAACTTAAGAAAGAGGTAAGTATAGTTGGAAATCTAGCCTCTTTTAATTCTGTGCAAGTTGTCATGTTGTACACTATGTACAAAGTGCCTTAGAATTAGTATGTTCCTGTGCCCAGAGAATGTTATTTAAAGGTTTTCCTTTGCCCTAGTTATTTTGAAGTATTGTTTCATTGGAGCCATCATCCTCAAAAATTGTACACAAATGTTTATAACAGCCCCAAACTGGAAACAGTCTAAATTTCCATCAACAAGGAAATTTATAAATGAATTTTGGTATAACTATGTAACTATGCCAAATACTATTCAGCAATGAAAAGGAACACTTGATACGAGTAATAATATGGATGAATTGCTTAAATGTAACACTGAGTGAAAGAAGTCAGACCCAAATGTTGTGTGTGTGTGAGATTCTATTTAGAAAAAATTTTTTAAAAGGCCAAATCCATTTACAGTGACAGAAACCAGATCAGTGACTGCCTGGGGTCATATGTAGGGGGGTATTTACTACAGAGGGGCTTGGGAGAACTTTTGGGGGTAATGGAAATGTCAGAAATATTGATTATGGTGGTAGTTACTTGAGTGTAAATATCAAAACTCATCAAACTGTACCCTTGGTACATTTTTTTTTTATTTTTATTTTTTTAGTTTTGCTTTACAATACTGTATTCGTTTTGCTACACACATCGACATGAATCAGCCACGAGTATACATGAACTCCCAGGTACATTTTGTTATATGTAAACTGTACCTTAATAAAGTTGATTTTTAACAATATTCTTTAAGAAGATTTCCCTGTTCCCTGAATGAAAACTTAATCGTTTAATGGTTACTTTTAGGTAACTGAAAGTCACCTTAAGTCAGGGGTTTGTGAACTACAGCCAGGCTGTTTTTATAAATGAAGTCTGGGGGACATCAGTTTGGTTTAGTCTCTCAGTCGTGTCCGACTCTTTGCGACCCCATGAATCGCAGCACGCCAGGCCTCCCTATCCATCACGACCTCCTGGAGTTCACTCAGACTCACGTCCATTGAGTCAGTGATGCCATCTAGCCATCTCATCCTCTGTCGTCCCCTTCTCCTCCTGCCCCCAATCCCTCCCAGCATCAGAGTCTTTTCCAGTGAGTCAACTCTTCGCATGAGGTGGCCAAAAGTACTGGAGTTTCAGCTTTAGCATCATTCCTTCTAAGAAATCCCAGGGCTGATCTCCTTCAGAATGGACTGGCTGGATCTCCTTGCAGTCCAAGGGACTCTCAACATAGTTCTGCCCATTTGATTTGGGCAGTTGTGACTGGGTGGCCTGCAAAGTCTAATTATTTACTTTCTGGCCCTCTACAGAAAATGTTTACCAATCCCTGCTTTAGGTCATAAGACACAGTCTCAGTTAAAAATGAGAATGTTCATTCCAATATATTCATCAGTATTTTGGTTCGTTCAGTAGTATGACTTACCCCCTGTCTGGGGGATGTGTGGTCTCTTGTCTCTTTCAGGCCCTTCATCCCCTAATATCTAGCTTCTGTTCCAGATCTTTGCCAGGCTTTGGCACAGGGAGAGAAGAGAGGAAGTAGAGAGGCAGAAAGTTCTTAGTGACCAGTGCCCTTATGAGATGCACTGGGCTCAGAAGGTGTTTAAAGCTGACTTTCTCTGTCGTTAATCCCCGAGCATGCTCTTCGGAGGCTCTGCTGGTGCCTCCCCCGGCCACTCCTTTACTTTGTGACCCTCCTGCCCGCTTGTTCCTCTGCTGTGTGTATGCCTGGAGGGCAGCTCACAGTGCGTGAGCCAGTGCTGCAAACATATCTTCCTTCCGAACTTGTTACTTCTCACTTAGCTCTAGTTTTATATTTTTTAAGAGAGTCAAGGGCTCAAAAGAAGGGAGCTGGTTTGGGGGAGTTTCATATATAAATTATATGGTGATGTTTCATTGACCTCTGTTGAAACCTTCATTTTAACATCCTATTAAACATAGAAGAATATGGTCTTCTATGGTTTAAAACAAGCCTACTCATTTTTTTCCAGCCTATTCAACTAAACTATTGTTAAGACTGACTATCAGTAGAATGTAAAATTTTTTGGTGATAGATTGAGTGGCGTTCTATAAATTTCATTTTCCTTACCTCTGAAATGGGTACAAGGATTAGGGAGATAATGTCTATAACTATGTACAATATCTGCTTTCAGTACCTTGCATGGAGCAGGAACTTCATGTTTATCACCCTTCTTCCCTTGGAGTTTGTAAGTTGTCTCTAGATTCATTTATAAGATTTACGTGACCTTGAACAAGTCACTCAGTCTTTAGGGACCTGTTTCATAGTCTGTAAGATAAAGGCTTGGCATTAGCTATTTTCTAGGGCCCTGATGATTAAACAAAATCTTTTGAATTCTTATGTTGTTTAATTTCCAAAGGAAAATGCATTTTAATGTCTTTGTTTCTGACTGTAATTATTCTCACTTGAGTTCATGAGTGCGGACTACCCTATTGTTAATTTTGTACAGAGTCCTGTAATCTGAATTGACATTGGATTACTTCCAGGAAAAAAAGAATCACTTTGTACAAATAGACTTAATTAAAAATCAGATTTAAAATGATCTCTTTCTAGTGAGCCCAAAATAACCTGTCATGACTTTTTTTTAAGACCAGATAAGGAGAAGAAAGATTTTGGAGTTGATTATATACAGAGATATTCAGTGAGAGTGAACCATGTTTAAAATCCGTTCCACCTAATGTTAAATAAAGCCTTGAGGTTTTCATTATTATTTTATCCCTCATTTCTCCTGTGACCTAAGAGTTAGAGCATAAAGTTGTGGATGGCAATACAGATAAACTGTGAGCTCCCTGAAGATGTTGCATCTTACTTGTCATGTATGTCCAGCCTTTAGGCTAGTGCCTTTCCTGACATAGGTATTTAATAAAATTTGTTGAATACATATTTGACTGTATCTCACAATGATACTTTCCCAAATGTCTGTTTAAAAACACATTGATGACCAGGAGCTGCCGTTTGACTTTCCTCTTAGTGTACAGAACGCCATTCTCTTCATAGCGTGCTGTTTTCACTAACTTTTAAGAGCAGCAGAAGCTCAGTTGAGGTAAGAGAGAAGCCGTGTGGGAAAGAGCTGGTTGATAATAGGATGAAAAGAGGTCCAGGCTACTCTGCCAGGGTGACCAGTTCATCTTCTGCAAACAGGATTACTGCCAACACCAGGGGACTCAAAGATGCCAGGCTCCTTCCTGCCTTGGGAGAAGCTGCAAGCTCCCAGGGCTTTGCAGTTCTGTTACCACAGGAAACTTTCCCCTTTTCCCCTCAGCAGGTCAGGTGGGCGAGATCTGAGGTTGCTGCTCTTGAGTTTTTAAAGTGCTCGGGAGGTTTTTCATCACAGAACCTCGTCATTTGTTGTCTTTGTTTCACCCCCCACGTCTGCAGCTTCATAGTACAGCAGCTCAGCTGGCAGCAGATCTGTTAAAACACCAAGCTGATCATGTGGTTCTAGAAGCATTAAAGCTTACTGGAGTAGAAGGAAATTTAGAAGGTTTGGCTGAACATGCCTGCAAACTCTCTGAACAGAAAGAGCGGCTTGTTGAGGTGAGTAACAGGTTGCTTGTTTAAGAAACGTTAGTTTAATGAAAGCTGTACTGTCATCAGGGAATATTAACACAAATACAGTTTTTGGCTTACTCGTAAGAGGGTTTTCTCTCTTGCCTTTGGAATTTAAAAAATATCATGTTTTTCTGTTCTGCTCTTACAAGTTTGGCCTGTAAAAACAATAAAAAGTGCTAGAGACCACAAGGACACTTCTTTTTTAAAAAAATTTTATTGGAAGATAATTGTTTTACAGTATTGCACAAATGCGCTTCTTAATCTTCTTCCTTATTCCATCAGAGAGGTTAAATTTGGAGTAGAGCAGTGGAGATACATCTCGTGACCTTGTTTGTATTTGAATCTTTTGAGTCTCAACAGGAAAAAGAGACAGCACATTCAAATTCGGTTAATTTCAAGAGGTTTTAATAAAGGAGCTGTTTACAGTTGCTTGGATAGGGTGTGGGGAAACCATGAGAGTATAGGAATTGGAGTGAGTGATAGCAGAGCTGATTCTGCTCCTACGACCAAACTAACATGAGGAGTGAGTGGTTTTGGAAATTCGAAGGGCATGGAGTCCTTCAAGAACCTGGAGAAGCTGTGGTTTTAGGACTAAACAGAGATAGCTCCAGGCAGTCTCCAGGGAAAGAGTGTAAGAATAAAGACCCTTACCCTCCTCTTCCTGCTGCTCTAGTGCTGGGGCTTCCACAGCCAAACACAGCTGTGGACCACACAGGCCAGTCTCCCAAGAAGGAAGAAGAATGGACACGGAAGGACAAAGAAAACATTGCATACAGTGTTTGTTCTCTGAATCTCTCCTGCCCAAATCTTTGTGATGTATTACTGGTGCTTTGTTTGCCCCTTTTGTTATAATTCCAATTACTGATTGATATTGTAAGGCTTCTGCTACTGAGAATGTCAGATATCTGCTAGTATAGAAATGTATATTAGCCCATGTACATATGAAGAATATATACAAACACATACATACATGTATGAAGTATATGTTAGCCAGCGTGTACATTAATGCACAGATATGAACCACCTAGCTGTCTTCAGATTATCTGTTAATATTACCCTGCTTACTGAATGTCACATACTAATGGTTAAAAGGAACTTTCAGATGAATTAAACTAGCTTCTTCTCCTTTATTTGTTAATATCTGAAAACTACTAGGGAGCATTCTGTTTATTTATTTATTTTTGATTGAAGGATAATTGCTTTATTATAATGTGTTGGTCTCTGCCATACATCAACATGAATCAGCCATAGGTATTCCCCTTCCTTTTGAACCTCTGTCCCACCTCCCATCCCATCCCACCCCTCTAGGTTGCCACAGAGTACCAGTTTAAGTTACTAGACAGAATACTTAAAATCACTGTAAATACATCTCCTTTTAAAAGTAGATTTGATGCTATTTTGTTTATAAACCAAGAATTATGACCATAGGCAAACTTGCTAATTGTAGGACTCCTGCAGCAAGTCTTTTTAAAATGTGAAAAAAAATTTTTTTTCCTAATTTTCTGTTTTAAGCCTCAAGATTGTTTTTTTCCAGAGTTCAAAATGGATGCATTTTGTTTTCTATGAATTATATCTCAAAAAAAGTAGATCTTTAAATTTCTGGATACTGACAGAAATATTCTAAGAACTAGAAACACAGGCTAATATTATCAGTAAGGGATTCAGTTAGAAAAAAAGTTCAAATTGCTTTATTGCAAAGTCCTAGGTCTTCATATAGTAGCCAGAAACCCTGATGCATTCTCTCAGTGTTGGTTATTACTACTAGTTCAACTTTTCATGCTTTTTCACTTAGGTTGAATGTTTTCCAAAGAGGCTCCCAAACCTCACAAATAGGCTTTTACAGGGAAGCCCCATATTTCTTCTGGAAGAACTTGAACATGCTGTAAAACTTGCTAAGTTGTGTCCAACTCTTTGTGATCTCATGGACTGCAGCACACCAGACTTTCCTGTCCTTCGCCATCTCCTGGAGTTTGCGCAAACTCATGTCCACTGAGTTGGTGACGCCATCCAACCATCTCATTCTCTCTCTTTTAGATAATGCTCATAAATGCACTAGACTCTGGGGTGATTTTATGGGTGGAAATCATATTGTTTATTCCAAACAACCTGCCTTTATTTCCCCCAACGCCATTCCTGTGTTTTTGTTGTTCTCGTAAGTTTTGCCAGGAATTCTGTGGCTCTAACTTTGAAGCAGTTTGTGCTGCTTGCCCTCAGTAGTGGGTCAGGGCAATATTACAGTCATGTTTCTCATCTTGTGGATAACCTTGTTACAGTCCTTCTGAATTCCGGTGTGGAATAAAATTGGCTTTTTTCTTAAAGAAGGGAATTTACTTCTATAGTGAATTTCAAGGACGGAATCATGCCCTTTTGTTAGAGCTGGATTAACAACCACTGGACACCATAGTTAGAAGACTGCTGTAATTAGCACATAAACATAGAAAATAGACTGACATTGAGCAAAATGCCAAGTTGCTGGATCTGTACGAGGGATGGAATTCGATTTCTTCCCTTAGTGTTGCTCTGTCTCCAAGGTGAGAATGATACAGTGAGAATGAGAAAGATTTTTAAAATGTGTTATATAACTCTAATTAAACTGCTCATGTATCGATGAGTGACTTATTCATAACAGGTAAGGTGGGATAAATGATGGAAAAAGAAAAACAAATTCTTTGAAAGGAAAATCATCTATAGTATTGACTATATCTTGAGAGTCCCTTGGACAGCAAGGAGCTCAAACCAGTTAATCCTAAAGGAAATCAACCCTGAATGTTCATTGGAAGGATCAATGCTGAAGCTGAAGCTCCAATACTTTGGCCACTTGATGCGAAGAGCCAACTTATTGGAAAAGACCCTGGTGCTGGGTAAGGTTGAAGGCAGGACGAGAAGGGGACGGCAGGGGAGAAGATGTGTTTTGGATAGCATCACTGACTCAATGGACATGAGTTGGAGCAGACTCTGGGAGATGGGGAAGGACACAGAAGCCTGGCGTGCTGCAGTCCATGGGGCCGCAAGGAGTCAGATATGACTGAGCGACTGAACAACAACAACAAATACATGATTTCTTGATTCGTTCTGCATGTGGTTGTAGTCAAATTCAACTTTTCCTATTTCACATACAAAATGATCCTGGGAATTGGACTGGGAAGAGAATTTCAATTGGCTTGACAGGTTGGAGTAATTTTCAACATGGTTTTGAGATAGTGGTTTTGCTTTGCTAATACATATTTTTCAATATTGTCAATTGAGACAAAAACCCCAAACATTAGAAAACTGCCTACTGGCTGTTTTGTGCCAGGAAGACACATTGACTTTAGTGTACAATGTTAAGATCATGAATTTTGCTAAGAACAATTGCGAACACATGTTCTATTGCAAGGCAGGCAGTGAAGAGCAAATTAAAGAATAAACAATACAAATGGATTTCGCTAAGAAAAACTGAATAACACCAAGGGTGTTTTAAAAAATTACAAAGCTGTGCAACTACTATAACTAGTTTTTGCATTGCTAATATATTACTGAATCATATTGGTTATGCTGTTTCTGCTTTTTAAATAATTGAGATTAAATCAAGGAAGCTTGTAATTTACAAATTCAATCTTCTTTTTATTAGTGAAGGCATTTTAAATGCATGAGGAACTAATTTGAGGATGATTGAAAATTTAATTTAATTATTAAAAGTGAACCATGAACTTCCAGAAGTTCAAACTGGTTTTAGAAAAGGCAGGGAACCGAAGATCAAATTGCCAACATCCGCTAGATCATGGAAAAAGCAAGAGAGTTCCAGAAAAACATCTATTTCTGCTTTATTGACTATGTCAAAGCCTTTGACTGTGGATCACAATAAACTGGAAAATTCTGAAAGAGATGGGAACACCAGACCACCTGACCTGCCTCTTGAGAAACCTATATGCAGGTCAGGAAGCACCAGTTAGAACTAGACAGGGAACAACAGACTGGTTCCAAATAGGAAAAAGAGTACATCAAGGCTGTATATTGTCACTCTGCTTATTTAACTTCTATGCAGAATACATCATGAGAAACGCTGGGCTGGAGGAAGCACAAGTTGGAATTAAGATTGCCAGGAGAAATATCAATAACCTCAGATATGCAGATGACACCACCCTTATGGGAGAAAGTGAAGAAGAACTAATGAGCCTCTTGTTGAAAGTGAAAGAGGAGAGTGAAACAGTTGGCTTAAAGCTCATTATTCAGAAAACTAAGATCATGGCATCTGGTCCCATCACTTCATGGCGAATAGATGGGGAAACAATGGCTGACTATTTTTCTGGGCTCCCAAATCACTGAAGATGGTGATTACAGCCATGAAATTAAAAGACACTTACTCCTTGGAAGGAAAGTTATGACCAACCTAGACAGCATATTGAAAAGCAGAGACATTACTTTGTCAACAAAGGTCCGTCTGGTCAGTTCAGTTCAGTCGCTCAGGTTTGTCCAACTCTTTGCAACCCCATGAATCACAGCATGCCAGGCCTCCCTGTCCATCACCAACTCCCGGAGTTCACTCAGACTCATGTCCATCGAGTTGGTGATGTCATCTAGCCATCTCATCCTCTGTCATCCCCTTCTCCTCCAGACCCCAATCTCTCCTAGCATCAAGGTCTTTTCCAATGAGTCAACTGATCGCATGAGGTGGCCAAAGTATTGGAGTTTCAGCTTCAACATCAGTCCTTCCAATGAACACCCAGGACTGATCTCCTTTAGGATGGACTGGTTGGATCTCCTTCCTGTCCAAGGGACTTCTCCAACACCACAGTTCAGAAGCATCAATTCTTCAGTGCTCAGCTTTCTTCACAGTCCAACTCTCACATCCATACATGAGCACAGGAAAAACCATGGCCTTGACTAGACGGACCTTTGTTGGCAAAGTAATGTCTCTGCTTTTTAATATGCTATCTAGGTTGGTCATAACTTTTCTTCCAAGGAGTGAGCGTCTTAATTTCATGGCTGCAGTCACCATCTGCAGTGATTTTTGGAGCCCCTCAAAATAAAGTCTGATACTGTTTCCACTATTTCCCCATCTATTTCCCATGAAGTGATGGGACCAGATGCCATGATCTTCGTTTTCTGAATGTTGAGCGTTAAGCCAACTTTTTCACTCTCCTCTTTCACTTTCATCATCTGTGAAGAAAGCTGAGTGCTGAAGAATTGATGCTTTTGAACTGTGGTGTTGGAGAAGACTCTTGAGAGTCCCTTGGACTGCAAGGAGATCCAACCCGTCCATCCTAAAGGAAATCTGTCCTGAATATTCATTGGAAAGACTGATGCTAAAGCTGAAACTCCAATACTTTGGCCACCTGATGCGAAGAGCTGACTCACCTGAGAAGACCCTGATGCTGGGAAAGATTGAGGGCAGGAGGAGAAGGGGATGACAGAGGATGAGATGGTTGGATGGCTTCACTGACTCAATGGACATGGGTTTGGATATTTTCCTGGAGCTGGTGATGGACAGAGAGGCCTGGCTTGCTGTGGATCATGGGGTCTCAAAGAGTTGGACACAACTGAGCAACTGAAATGAACTCTGAAATTTTATTTTGGTCAGATCAGAATATTACAAATTTTAAATGAAGACTGGTGTAGACCAGTATAGATCAGTCTAGACTGATTTAGACCAGAATACACTGTTTCAGACTGGATCAGATTGATCTAGACCAGAATAGACTGGTCTAAACTGGAATACACCAGTTCAGACAGAAATAGACTAGATCAGATCAGTTCAGATTGTTAAGCCTCAAGATTTTCAATAAGTTTTGCTGTTACAGACTCTTTATTCATTATGTCAGTCTGCCTAATCCAGGGTTCTTTTCAGTAAAAGGTATGCTGGTTGACAGAAGTGTTGTTTGTTATCAGAAAGAATGTGTAGCTTGTGGCAACTGACAGTTTAGCTGAGAGATCTTGGGTAAGTCCTTCCCTGAACCACGTTTCTTCATACATAAACTGTGTGGGCACTACAAAATCTTTCAGGGTTCCTCCTGGTTCTTTTTTTCTTGGCCGTGCCGTGTGGCCTGTGGTATCTCAGTGTCCTCAGCAGGGGTTGAACCTGTGCCCTCTGCATTGGTAGCGTGGAGTGTTAACCACTGGACCGCCAGGGAAGTCTCAGGATTTATCCTGGCTCTTATATTTTGGGACCACCTTACAGTGTTCAGATGGGAAGTAGAAACAATACTTCATATGCTCAACCCTTATTTGTTCCAGTTTTGCTCCTAGAGAATCTGTTTGGAACCAGTATAGTATAAAAATCTCATTAATGTACAAATTTATTTTCTACGTTTTAATGTTTTATTTTCTTATAATTTTATTTGTATTTCTTTAGTTTGGCTGTGCTGGGTTTTCACTGCTGCACGTGAGCTTTTCTCCAGTTGTGGTGGCGAGCTTTTCATTTCCGTGGCTTCTCTTGTTGCAGAGCAAGACTCTAGCACGCACGGACTTCAGTAATTACAGTACGTGGGCTCAGTAGTTGTGGCTCCCGGGCTCTAGAACACAGGCTCAATGTTTCTGGTGCACAGGCTTAGTTGCTCTGCAGCAGGTAGGATCTTCCCGGATCAGGGATCAAACCCGTGTCTCCTGCATTGGCAGATGGATTCGTTACCTCTGAGCCACCAGGGAAGCCCTGTTTTATTTTCCTTATTAATTATAAAATGATGCTATTATTGTGAAGAAGGAGAAAACTGAACTATAAAAATGTTTTCTTGTAGACCTGTCGATTGTTGAGACATGTATCGGGGACAGAACCTCTTGAAATTACCTGTCTACATGCAGAGGAGACATTTCAGGTGACTGGCCAGCAGGTATGATGAACAGCAGATTGTTCATTCTATAGTATGTTTATCTGAGTGTCATAACAAGTTGTGCACAAGGAAGACACTAGTTCTGTGCAGCTACAGGCCAAATCTGAAGAAATGAAGGTAATGGAATTTGTGTTGATAGCGTGTCAGAACATTCCACTGGGTTATCTGGTCATCTGCCAAACTAGAGATTGGCTCATTTAACTGATAGCGTAGTTTATACCTATTTAAATGAAAAGCTGTTTACAGTGTAGGTAAGCTGTCTACAGTGTAGCTGTGTACAGTGTAGCTTGTTAGGACATGTTTGCAGACTAAGTTACCATTATGTAACAAGCCATAAAAATACATTTTGACCCCCAAATTCCTAAAGACATAAGGAGATTAAAGAAAAGTAAAAGATTTTGTTACAACATTGCTTATAATAAGATTCAAATAACAATCTTTAATTAGGCAAATAGTATAGTATATTATGACATTTAGAATAGTAATTATGATAACTAGAATTTACAGCATCAAAAGGTGTTTTATGAAAATGTTGGGTGACAAAAGCAGGATTTGTTTATATGCTAGAATTGCTACATATAAAATGCCTATATATATGAAATGACTGTAGGATTGTGCAGAAAGGAATGTTTTACTTGTTAGGGAGAATTGTGAGTAATTTTTTTTCTGAATTCTCTATAATGTTACTTTGTTTTTATAATTTTTAAAAGCATTTTAAAAATGGATATCCCATTTAAAAATATCTCTGTCAAGTGAAGGGAAAACCTGAGGGACAGACCTTATTTAGGTCTAAGCTCTAACATGCAATTTACCAAGTGTTGTTATTTATCATGGCAGTCAAAAGGACTTATTCCTTTGTTTGCATTATCGGCTGACAGATGTTGAGCCCCTGAATGTATAGTTGAGAACAGCAAAAGCATCTTAGTATGTGCAGGCTCTCAGAGCCATGCTGGATGGATGTTTATGCTCCCCTGTAGAGGACAGTGTCAAAGGCTTGGAAGCAGAAACTATGAGTGACCATCCGCTGAGCATTTTGTTAAAACCAGAGGATCTCTGTTTATTGGAGGAAATCAAGGTTTCAAGATTTACTTGTCCATTTGGGAGTCACACTACTTGCTTTGGCTGTAAATGTATTTCATTAGAACTAAAGTTCAGATCTCCTGTGAGATACAATCAGCACTTGTAGTCCTCAATCTCTCCCAGCTCTATGGTTGTAATTCTCTGCTTACTGTTTTCGTGGCAGCAGGGATATTAGGAAAAGCTTATTTTCTTCCCTGGGATGGTGATAGATAGAGTCTGTTGTCAGTTTCTACAACTTGAAAGGGTTTTTCTATTCCCTTAGCCTCAGCTTTTATTCCTGGTCTTATCTATCTCTCAGAGGGGTAATTTAAGAAAATAGAGTACACCTGTAGGATAATTTATAGTATTTCTGGACACCTCTGCTTTGGCAGTGTTGTTTTTATATCTCGTCTACAGTGTCCCATCATACCCAGGGCACAGCTGAACAGCTGGCACCCTGTACAGTGGCCCCCAGTTGAGAAGCCCTCGCTGCTGCGTCCAGCGTCCTGCCCGCTGGCGGGTGGGCCATGCACCCGCCTTCCCTGAAGATGGGGAGCCTTGTTCCCTCATAAAGCTGCCACGTGCCTGTGAAGCCTGCGCCTGTGGGACTGTGCCTGCCCACCCAGGAGGAGCACCTAGGTCTAATTCTCTCGAGGGCAGCTCTGACCACATCCGTTTCCTTTTTTTTAACTGAAATATCGTTGATTGACTATGTTGTGTTATTAGTGTACAGCAAAGTGGTTCAGTTTTCTGTCTTTTTCCTTCTTGTATTCTTTTCCATTACATATCGGTTTCTGAGAGCTCTTCAGTGGCTCCCTGACTCCCTCAGAGTAAAGCCTATCCTACTGTGTGCATTTCTGCATCACAGAATCGTTGGTGACCTTCCTTTTCTCCATGTTAGTCCAGTCACACCGGCCTGCTTGGCTGCTGTTAGAAAATATAGAAATGTCTCGCCTCAGATGCCTTGGCCCAGGCTTCCTTGTGATTCCCTCTCCTTTTTCAGTTCTTCATGTACACGCCAGCTTTGCCAGTGACCACTTAGCTTAAAATACTGGGACTACCTAATACCTTCCATCCTCTTTGTCCTTTGTTTTTATACTGATCATTTATCATCTTTGAAGACAATTTCATGATTTGCTTACACATTTTTAATCATCTGTCTCCCCATATTTATAATATCAGCCCCATGAGAGAGGAACATTGATCTGTTTCATTCACAACTGTTTTCACAACACCTGGAACATGAGTACAGTGCCCATGAAGAGCCATATATAAGTTACTTGATATCTTTGCGTCTCGGATTTCTCCATCTGTGAAATTGGAATAATACTTATTTGAAAAGGATAGTATTTTGTTTCTGTGTTGGAGGATTAATACTAATGTATATTAAGCACAGTACCTCTAGGGTGTATCTGCCATGTACTTGTAGGTGTATGCATGTATTACTACTACTACCCTTACCATCATCGTTACTGCCAGTGCTAATACCACTGCTTGCATGTGGTAATGCCCACTGTCTATCTGTAGATAAGCTTGTAAGAAACATTTACTCTACTGTGTGCATCTATATTGCCCAACATGGGACTACGTCTAGAAATTGCTTTGTATTAATAGTTGAATCACTGAGTTGATTTTTAAGTTTGGTTTCCAGTAGGATTCAGAGGGGTAAGATTTTGAAGTTTAAACCTGTGTATTGTTTCTTTAGATAATTTCTGCTGCTGAAACTTTGACACTGCATCCATCTAGTAAAATTGCTAAAGAAAATCTAGATGTATTCTGCGAAGCCTGGGAATCCCAAATTAGTGACATGTCAACACTGCTGAGAGAAATCAATGATGTGTTTGAAGGAAGACGAGGTGAGAAACTGTCCATATATTGAAATACATTCATATTTTAATGTAGCTGTTAATTTTTTAATGTCAAAAATGTCAGATGCCAAATGAATAACTTTTATAACTCAACTGGATTATTTTTATAATAAAGTATCTTACACAAAAAATAGTAAAAATATTACTTGTCCTTCAATGTAGTATCAAAGCAGTAAAATTTGTTGTACAACAGTATAGGGGATTCTTTTGAATTAATATTAACATTCTAGCTTTCTTATTGAAATTAAGTCATTTTTATGTTTCTTATAAATTGTTTTTTTTAGTTTAGTTCAAAAGTTCTTCTGTAGTACAGTAATTCTCTGATATAATTCTACTAACTTCATCATGAAATGAATGTAGTTATTTGATTTTCAAATTGCTTTCCTTCCACTTGGATGGAATCTCTTTCCTTGATGACTACATAATCTTGGAATATTTCGTTTGATGGGTAAGTTCACTGGTATTTCTACAACGTGTAGAATAGCACCATACAATGTACAGAGGCATAATTTTTACTCTTTATTTTAACATCAACTTGGATTTTTATTTCCCATTGTACTGTGTGTCCAGTTGTTTATGTGTTTTTATGTTTTTTTTCCTTCTTAATGGCTTCTGTTAGTGTCAGCATGCTTGTTTAAAATGTCATTTAAAGTCAAAATAACATCAAATTACATATTTTACTGAATATGAACATCTAAACGTATTTTTTAAAATACCCATCTAGGATAATTATTGATTTATTAAAAGTCAGAGAATAGTAGACTTTGCAGATATAATATAATTTGTAAAATGTAATAAATGCTTACCATGCTTCTGCATTTAAAAATCGATAGCTAGTCTGAATGGCACATTATTTTGATACTTTGATAAAGTCTTGAATGGGTCTTTATGTGAGGCAAGTTTTATATACCAAAAGGTAAATTGATTATAACTGATCCATATTTAAAGAAAATGGTCATTTAACCATAAGACTTGTGTAAGAAATGAAGAGAAGCTTCCCAGTCTTTCTTAAGGTTTAGGTAACCTGTCCCCCCAGATCAGGATTTTCTTAACTTCCTAAGTGCTGAACAGAAATTCCTCTTTAGGTAGGGAACTGCTGCCTTTGATTAATGGGACAGCCATTCTTTAACTGGTAGTATCTTGCTGTTCAGAGGCATCCTTAACTTATATAGGTAAATTAAGTCAGAGTTGCTTAATTTCTTGCATTGCCTTTTTTCCCCCCCTGACTGTTATCATGAAGCTCATAAATATAGCTCTTCCTGCAAAGAAGTCCAACTCTGAGTTAGCTGTCGTTGATGAGCTGAGCCAGTGTAACAGTGCTGCTCTTCCTGTTCTGTGTGGTTATTTCAACAAACCTTTTACCTTGCACCTGCCCCCTGCAAAGGACACAGTGGGTCCTTCAGATTCTGGTTTCTCTGTGCTACTGCTATAACTCATAACTATGATTGGAAAGCCTCTACTCGATTTTAGCCAGGTTAGTTCTGCTCTGCAAATTTTGACTCCCCTGACTGGGAAACTAATCAGATATATTTGCAAGTATCAGTTAGCCAACCAATTAAGTAGCAAACAACATGCTAAGCAGTGAAAAAGAGCCTTTAGTGTTTGCATATCTGAAGTCAGACTGAGAGCTAGGTGGCTGTCCCCTTACCAAGAGACTCTTAGATTTCATAATAGGACCTCCTGGGATTGTGTCAAGAATTCAAAAATCAATCTTTGTCTTCCTGCCTCTCTGCCTTCATCCAATTCTGCCTTTAGGGAGGCCTGATCCCCCTTGGTATTAGAAGGGACCAGATCAAAAAGACTCCACCTTTCCTTAGTGGTGAGTGTGTATCAACATTTAGAATTTGAGATTATTTTAGACAAATAAAAGTCAAATTCTTGCTTTCTCTCGTAGCCTGCAGATTCTGACCTAATTGAGGTCCACTTTCAATATCCAGAGCTTTTCTGCATCTCCAAAACAAAGTTAATCACTCAATGACAGGAAAGCCTTATTATTTCACTGAAGATATGCTCTAATATTCCATATTAGAAGTTCTTATAGTTAGTTTTGATCCTGAAAGGGACTTTACATGGTATGATCAATCAGAAAAAAAAATTCATGTTCTCAGTGGTAGGACTGGGGGATTACAGAATTTGGATTAGATCAAGCCCAGTTATCCTCAAAGTGTCTCTTACCTCTATACTCCAAATCCTACCAATCTTACTTGTAAAATTCTTCTTAAATCAGTCCTCTTATCTTCATTTCTACTATTAACATCCTGGCCCCATTATCTTTTGTCTGGCTGGATCACTCCCTTATTCCCAACTCATACACCCCCCCCCCAAGTAAGTTCATATTCATCCATAAGCATGCTCCTCTTCCTATTCACCCCACTTCAGTGAACAGCATCTTATACATCCAGTCTGCCAAGTGACAAAATAAGTGCAGAGCCATGGAACCTGGTACATCCCTATAAACTACAGGCTAGTCAGATTAACTTCAAGATGGATATTAGAGCCTATCTTCAGTGAAATAATGAGGCTTTCCTGTCCTTGGGTGATTAACTTTGTTTTGGAGATGCAGAAAAGCTCTGGATATTCAAAGTGGACCTCAGTTAGGTTGTTATGAAAAATCATTCTGCATCCTCATAAGGTGAGAGGGCCTTTGGAACTTAATTGTGGACTCAATTTTTCTAGAGGTATAAACTCAGAAGTAAGGATGGCACAAATGTCATCTTGATGTAGGGAGTATTAAACATAAATTGTGAAGACAGGGCTTCAGAAACAATTTTATAAATCAAAATCGTGCCAAATATATTTTTTTCATGTTCACAAACCAAATTAAAATCTTATTCCTCAGTCATATGTAATTACTAGACTAAATTATCAAAACTAATGTACTAACATTTTATTTAATAATATTTTAAAAATTAAATGTAAGTAGTGGGAAATTTGTTTTAAGTTATATTATGTTATTTGCAGGAGAGAAGTATGGCTACCTTTCACTTCCAAAGCCAATGGTAAGTAGAAGACCTTTGTCCACTTGAGAATATTTTTATTCAGAATTCAAATTATGCTCTTGTTGTGGAGGTTGCTACTGCTCAGAACTGGTATTCTGAGTAGTAGTCTAGGTGTGGCCCATAGTCTGGTTATTTGTGTTTGGTTTGGGGGTTGAGCGAATAGGTAATGGATTTTATGGTTAATAAAAAGCCAGGGTTTTTTTTTTGTTGTTTTTCATAGCTTGGGTCTAATTCACAAGGTCATGTTGGAATCATTTTATGCGGACTAAGAACTTTATGAATGCTTTCTGCCTTGATGGAAATAAGCCATTTTGTTTGTTTTTAGACACATGAAGTGTTGTTTGTTTGGTTGTTTTGCTTTTGGGCTTTGTACGACTAAAACTGATGCATCTGACTGCATTATAAAATAATGCCCACTAGATGGCAAGCTGGGTTATATTATTAGGATGGTTTCTGTACCTTTTCAGGCAATTCTCTTTCAGTCTTCATATAAACACTTTAATAATAATTTGTAAAATTAAAAATAAAAACAATGAAAACACAACTAAATTGAATAAAGGTAGAATGTAAAATTCCAAATAAAATAAAACCTAAAAACCTCTAGGGTATTCTTAACTTTCTTAAATACTTCTATCAATTGCTTTAGTCTACTAGACTAAGAAAGAAAATACAGATGATGTAATTATACGTGGAGCCAAAGAAATCATTGGTCATCTCTGCTTATTTTCTAATGAACCCAAGAAGTAGTGTGTGTGTGGGGGGGGGGGGGTGTGTAACTTTATAGATTCCCTGTATTTATTTTCTGTCTTTACCTCCTCCCATTTCTTTTATGGTACACAATAAATATAAACTGTGGGAGAGAGAAAAAGGAAAAAGTTGCAGTTGTTCTGTTCTACAGTTAAGTGGTTTCAGAATAGCTGGTCAGAAGTAGTAAGTCATGGTGATAATAAGGGAAACAAAAAACAGAGAAGTACACATATACTTCAGAGTTACCTTCTTAGCTAAGCAGACACGCGTGTTTTATCATAATTTGCACTTGGTGTCCATGTGTGTGAATATACTCTGTGTGTGTGTGTGATTTAAATAAATGTTTCCTTTTAAAAGTAAATGGCTCCCTGGTCTCCTGGCCCCTTTTTCTCTACTAGCCCAGCTGTTCTGGAACTACTGCCCCAGCTAGGGGAGTTCCCAACAGATCTCAGAATGCAGGGAATACCCAAATTGGGCTGCCATCTCAAGAGAACTTCTGAATATATTTTTCAAAGAAACATTGCTATAGGTAGTGGTTTTTACAAGTAAGCAATCATCTGTGGGCCAGCCTGGTAACCAAACTGGTGTACAGTGTTTTTTCCCGCCCTAGAGGAAATATACTCTTGAGTTTTAAATAGCCTACATAGAAACTAACTTGCTGTTTCAAAGCTAGGGGCCATAAAAGCATGCTGGTTCAAATAGTTAATCCTAAATGCTAAGTATAATTACCTATATAACCTGGGATATAGGATTAGGAATCTGGATGTAAGTGAAACCAGGAGGCTGAAATTTATCCCTCAAAAGGGCAAACTGGTTAAAGGAAATGAATTCCAGAGTCTTAACATTTGGAAGATATTGAAAGCTGCCATGTAGTGGTTAATTTTATTACATCATTTCTTAAGAATAATTTAGTGGAGGGGCCAGGGAGGTTTGGGTGTGTAGTAATTGGTCTGTGGGAGGACTGCGGAAGTCTTTGAGTTTGAAACACAGATGCTTTCCATAGCCCCAAATTTCCAACTACCTACCTGTTCAGAGCTGAAGCCACATGTTCGGGTATTTGCCATTACAGTGGACCCTTGAACACATGGGTTTGAAGTTTGAGGTCCACTTATTAGTGAATTTTTTTCAATCGTTCATACTACAGTGCTACACCATCTGAGGTTGGATGAATCCACAGATGCAAAGCCATAGATATGGGAGAGCTATAGATATGGAGAGAGGGCTTTTTTTTAAGTTATACGGAGGTTTTTGGCTAAGGTGAGGGTCAGCGCCCTTAACCCCCACATTGTTAAGGGTCAGCCATAATTGGTTTTACTTAAACAGTTTAATATAGTTTAAGTATGAAAGAAAAAATTTTAGTTAAAATTTTGTTAAGGTACTTTGTTATGCTTTGTTACTATTGCATGTCTTCACAATTAACTGTACTGATTTTTAAGATGCTCTAATCTTTTTATTGTCACAGAAGAATAGTGCAAACCTGAGATCATTAAAGGCAGATAAGCCTGACTCTGAGGTAAGAGCTTCTCTTTTGCAATAGTCTTACTTCCAGTCTTACTTTTACATAGTTAATGAGTACATCATTTTGATTAAAATGTGTGTTTTGTAGGAGCAAGCCAAGATAGCAAAGCTTGGACTCAAACTGGGTTTGCTCACTTCTGATGCCAACTGCGAGATTGAGAAGTGGGAGGATCAGGAGAATGAGATGGTTCTATATGGACGGAACATGTCCAGTATAGCCTATTCTCTGTATCTATTTACTAGGTAAATGTAGTTACATTACCTTTTAAAATGAATTTAATGATACCTGGTATAAAGAAAAAGTGCCATGTTATGTCATTGATAGGTTAAAGTTGGTTTCAAACATATGTAAAAAGACTTAAGTAGTAGTTCTTATGACAGTTCAGTGAATCAGCAAGAAAACATTCATTTAATGAGGATTTAGACATAGATGAGATCCTCTGCTAGGTTTGTGTGCCATTCCTTGCATAGTTCTGAAATAATTTTGCTTCCTGATTTTTCGTCATCCCACATATCGGCGTCTCCTCCAGCCTGCATCAGTAAGTTTAAACGACTTGCCTTTGAAATCTTTATGCAGGGACTGCTTTACGCAGGTCAAGGAATAGAGCCACGAGGTCTGCCTTGCCAGTAGGGTGCCACACCTCCACGGGTCAGCATGCATTATGTAGCAGAGTTTCCCTAACTATACATTTATCTGAGCTACATTCTCTGTCTTTTCTTACAATAATGGAAGATTATACATATGGCATAGTATCTCAGTGTTGTTAAAACTTTAATCAGTTGTGCACTCAATAACCTGTTCTAGAATTTTCTCAAGGAATGAGAGAATGACCTCAGACTTTTCACTCATTTTCTGATATGTATCTCACTCATTTTTCAAAACTGGAGAATACTTGGTATCTTCGGTGTTGTGGCTTCTCTTCTACTCATTTTGACTTTGAAATTATAACCAGCAGTGGGCCACACTGGCCGGTTGCTGCATATTCTGGAACGTAATCCGTTTGGTCTGAAGCTCAGCTAAACTAATTGGGATCTCTACCACTGTGTGGGCTTTGGGGCTCAATAAAGAGCCCCTTTTTCTTCACCCAAATTCAGAATTAACTGAGAAATAAGCAAAAGAATAGGCAGATGGGGGCCAGTGGCATTTATAAAGCTGGTACTGAATAATGTGGTTTATAGCCATAGGCAAATAGGTTTTTAAAAATAATACCTAGAATTAAGAAATCTTACCCCCTAGGGGCACAATGTATCTCTTAAAACACTTGAAAGACCAGATACATTCCAAGGGTACCTTTACTACCAAGAGAAAGGGCTACCATGTCCAATTTATTTTCGCAAAGTCAGCAAAAAGACTGAAAATAAAAATCATTAAACGTCCACCCTTTTCTGAGGGGTGAGATAAGTGAGAACACGGAGAGAAGTCAGGGAGGCTGTGCTGGTGAAGATTTCTTCATATAAAGGAAGATGAGGAGTGAGGAGGAAACATTCATTCTTGTCTTCATGATGTCTTCTACCTTTTCAAGAGAAATGATTCTTCCAGAGGTAAAGGAGAAACAATAGGAGTAGAATACGATTGCCTCTGGTTAGCAGTCATTTGTTAATATCTTTCATATTTTCCATCATTGGAGACCTGTTTGTCCCCCACTTCAGTGGCTTCCTTCCTTTGTTTTTAATTCTTAGCAACCTTCTCCCAGAATTGAATTTTCTCAAACTAGTTTTGATCTCTTTTTTTAGTTTATATCACTTAAAAATCCGATGAGTCAAGTGTGCAAGAGAAAGTAAAATAGTTTCTTTGTTTATTTTCATTCAATGTATGGTTAACTGAAATGTGAAGATTAACTGAAGAAACAGAGATCTTTGCACTGGAATCATGTTAGTTATCTCATGGTGGTAAAAATCAGATTAAAAATTTTTTTTACTGCTAAAAACTGAAGAAATAAATTTTTACTTACCAAATGTAGTTTGATATATAAAGTGAAAATGTTAGCTGCTCAGTCATGTCCAACTTTTTGTGACCCTCCCTGGTCTGTAACCCACCAGGCTCCTCTGTCCATGGAATTCTCCAGGCAATAATACTGGAGTGGGTTGCCATTCCCTTCTCCAGGAGATATTCCTGACTCAAGGATTGAACCCAAGTCTCCTGCTTTGCAGGCAGATTCTTTATCATCTGAGCCACCAGGGAAACCCCTGGTATATAAAATCTTCCCAAATAAAGGATTCATCAGTAGAAATTTTTTTTAAGTTTGTGACTGCCCCTTTTATTTCTTGTTTCTTATCTCAGGATATTTCAGGATTGTATGGTCAGCAGTTTTGTTTCTGAGTCAGAATAGTGGATCTTGGCAAGGGGTGACACGCGGCCCACAGAGAGTAGGAAGCATGAAAGGCTCTATTGTGAAGAGAAGGGATAACTGAAGCTCTGTGGAGGGGGACTTGTTCCTGGCGTATGGTTATTGGACAGGAACCACTGACGTTCAGGAAAATAAAATGGATTTTCTGTAATGTATGACACCTTGTGTCATTCTTGTGAGTCTTGGTAATATAATTGTCGTAGACTCTCAACCTGGCTTTGTTTTCTACCCACCCTGTCAGTATACTTGTTTCTCCCCCAGATAGTTTTTCTGTTTTCCCTTAGACAGTGGCTTTCCAGCCTCATCTCATTGCTTTTTTCTGAGACTCATCTGTTAATCTTCATAGTACCAGTTTTGTAATTGTCCTGGTCGGTTTTATAGTTTTTCTTAAGGCTATTATTTAAGGTTGTTTTAACAATTTATATAGTTTCTTTGTCATTTATTTACAGTTACTCATATTTCTTTATAATTGATGTATTTTAGATTTTCTAATGCATTATACTTTTTAATGATTTCACACATACGAGTATCATATAGTTTTTAAAGTGGTTTCTGCTTCATAATCTCATTTGTCCTTAACAACAGTTTATCAGAATAAAAGAATATTGTGTTCATAACTAGTAGCTATTAAGGGCCAAACCGGTACCTACTAGATTTCAGATCTTCTGATTCATGTCTAGGCTGCTGCTCTTCTTAATGTATTCTGTTGCTCTTTACTGTAATTTACTTTTCACCTGTGAAGTTCTTAATTCTTCTTGGTAGTTTTCAATGTGATATTCCTTAATCTTCTTGATGAGAGTGGTAGCACAAATATTGTTTTGCTTATTTTATAGACTCAGAATTGAAACTTAACTGACGTGCCTTGCCATAGTTGAAATTAGAATAAAAAATGAGAATTTCTTGATTTTTGGTCTCATCTTTTATCTATTATGGAACAAAGGCCTTTTATTTTCAGATCTCATATTTTGAGTTTGTGAAGGAAAATGAAGAAAGTTAAAAAACATAAAACTTAAATATGTCAGTTTTAATTTTCTTTACATTATAAAATTAACATATATAATGTTGACCAGTTTTTACACGTGCCTTAAGAGGTAAGAGTTAAATATTAAAGCTGCTTTAAGAAGAGTGACAATATTACTCGTCTCTTCAATATTATTCTTCAAAATTTTGGATCTGTAAATACACAGGATGCTCTAAAACTTTAAAATCAATTTCTAGGCAATAACTTTTTCTTATCCTTAATAATTATTTTATTTCAGGGGAGAGGGGCCATTAAAAACTTACCAGGATTTAATTCATCAACTGAGGTATGTTTAATTTCCATTTTATGATAATACTTTAATTCTGGACTAAAAGTTGGTAACAGATAGTTTTCTAAATGGTTTACTGTATCATATTAGTGTGTTTACCTGTACATACAGCAAACGTGTCCAGTAGAAGCGTGGTAGACAAGTCGAGGGCTTGCACAGCATATTTTACAGCTAAAGCTAAAAGGTGGTTATCCTTTTTGGAAAAACACATAGGGATAAAGTAGAATGGGCTTTGATAGTCACTAGACGGAATATTAAGGTTTAGGTTTTCCCAAGTAGGTAAAAATATGCTGTTAGCAGATGCCTGTCTCTTATATTGTCCTGAATACTAGGAAAGCTTTTTGACTTCATTACTGCACTGGATGAATGGTATTGACTAAATGAGGAAACACATAAGAAAGCTTCTGTCACAGACTTGAGACCATTACAGCTTCTCAGAACATGTTAGTTTCCTTCTTCCATAGTCCCGATGATTAGGGCATTCAGGAAGAGACAAACACCGACCCCTGCCCTCTGCCCTGTGTGTCTTATGGAATTTCACATAGGCCTGACTCGAATCCTCCTCCTCACTTAGAGGCTTAGATGGGTGAGATTACAAGATGCCTTTCTGATTTCCCCTGACTCTCATGTCAGTCTGTTTGCCTCTCTAGAACCAAGGGCATTCTTGCATTTGAAATTTCTATCACTTTATCGCCTTTATATAGTTTCCTTTGGCATTCCCCTGTGCTTTCACCTAAGCCTCTTCAGGAAAGGGATTTCAGCTTGAGAGGATGCCAGTCAACAGAGTCAGAAGAACTGTAGAAGATTTCATTTGGTTTTTCTGTACAATTGACTATAAGTAGCTATTTCTCTGTTTAAAAAGTGGAGTAATTCTGGATTCATTTTGTTCAGTTTGACCCATATCCACTCCAAGGCAGACCACATCATAGGGAGTATTTCACTGCAGAATTATCCACTCTTACCTTCTTTCTGTGTTAGCTTATTTATTAAACCAACATCTGCTGAAGTGTCTACATAAATGTTTATCAAATAGTCATTGAATTTGTACTGGTGTGTCAGATCCTGGGGTTAAGAGCTCTGTGGAGAAAAGTGGACAAAAGGAAGCCTCTTCCCCTCCCCATGTGGGAGCAGATAGACAATATGCAATTAAATATATAATGCCCATATATAAATACTTAGATAAAAACATATAAGTGATAGAGGGGTGGTCAGAAAAGACCTCTTTAAGGAGCTAATATTTGAGTAGATTGTTGAGAGAGTGAGCTAGATGGATATCTTGGGGGTAGAATATTTTAGGCAGACAGAACAAGTGCAAAGGCCCTGAGGTATAGGAAGTGCAGGTGTCTGAAGAACAAGGAGACAAGCGTGGGTAGAATGGAGTGAACAAGGAACGTGGTCATGTATGACATCTCTGAGCCTTGGGAAAAACCTTGAATTTTTTTCCCCCCCCCAAGAATGATAGAAAACCCATTGAGGGTTTTGTAATGGCATGACCTGACTTCTGTTTTCAAAGGCTTTTGGTTTGACCAACAGGGTAAACAATAGCGCCATTTACTGAGATAAGGAACAGAGGGACAACACTGGATTTAGAGGCTGGAAATCAAGCATGTAGTTTTGCTCAAGTAAGATGTACAGTTCATGTCAGGATAGCTCAAGAATAGAGAGAGAGACTTAGGAGTCATCAGCTTTCAGGTGGTTTTGAGACCATGATATTCTGTGAGACAAGGATCTTGCTCCTAGGGGTTTTCAGGCTAGAAGGGAAGAGCTGATATGTACAAGAGAAAGTGGTAATGTGGAAAGATGAGGAGGGACATGTGGGTTAAGTGAATCATTCCATTAGGTTTGAAGGTTGGTATGAAACACATTGGTTTCCCTTTTAAAGGCTAAGCAGGGATGTAAAGGGCTATGTGACCCTGAGATCAGTTTATCCCATGATAGCAAGGCTGTTGGAAAGAGGGTTAAAGTTAACCCTGAAATGATTTTCTCCTTTATATGCCTTACCTAATTTATTACCAAGATCTATTCTTTTTCTTAAAAATCATTCTCAAATTTACCCAGTTCTTTTTACTCTTACTGCTGCCACCTAAAGCTACGTCTTCATTTCCCTGGTATCTCTCACTCTAAAAGATTCTATGTACCATTTAAAAATAATCATCCTGAATATTCTAAAGTATTTTCCAGCATTCTTTCCTGTCATCCTATTCTGCTTACTAATAAAGCATAGAATGTGTGGTAAGTAGTAAAAGTTTAATCTGAATTGGTCCCTTCAGATGGCTGAAGAACATGTCTGGGTGACAGATTCCTTCTTGCTAAGCCAGAAGCAGAAACCAGTGTTCTAATGCTTTTGACCTCATGTTCCAAGATTCATCACCCTTTTATAATTGGGGATATTATGGGATGAACTTCAGATCCATCCAGAAGCCCAGACATAATTTTTCTAAGTATCACGTGATCCTCCATGGTAATTGGAGGTGACCACATGTAGAGGAGCCTCTGCAGGGATAAGTTTGCATCAGGTCTGGGGAATCTGCTTGTGGATAGAGTTAAACTCTTGTGTTTTCCTGGGTACAACAAAAACCTTAGGAGTTCCATGACAGGTGTTTAATGTTTGGGTTTTACAATGGAAGACATACACCTAAAGTAGTTTTTCCTTTCTACCAGGTTTTTGCTGAAGAGGGTTTGAAGCTTGCTTCAAGTGTACAGGCTTTCTCAAAACAGGTAATTCACATATCCCCCTGCCTGGTCCTGGTGGTGGTGTCATAAATACTCATTTTGAGCATGTATTATTAAGGTATATCGGTATTTGATGTTTAAAAGATGGAGTTTCATTGGAATTGTTGTAACTGCCATATTTATATTTCAGCTGAAAGATGATGACAAACTTATGCTTCTCCTGGAAATAAACAAGTTTGTTCCTCTCTGCCACCAGCTCCAGACAATAATTAAGACACCTTTACAGAATCAAGTGTTTCTAAAGGTAAAAGGGACAGTGGGATATGCAGGAAGGCACTTGAGAAACGTTCACACTCCTTTTTTTATTAGTTTAGCTTCCAGCCTCTTCTTCAAATAAAGCATTAATACCCAAAGTACAATTTATTTCCATTTTCCTGCCTCAACTACAAGAACTGTTTATCATCTGCAACTGACCTCAGGGAGCAGCAGGTTCATCAGATAAATAAGCTTTTTGGACATGATTAATGCCATAGCACTGAGCTGCTGCTGCTAAGTCGCTTCAGTTGTGTCCAACTCTGTGCGACCCCATAGACGGCAGCCCACCAGGCTCCCCCGTCCCTGGGATTCTCCAGGCAAGAACACTGGAGTGGGTTGCCATTTCTTTCTCCAGTGCAGGAAAGTGAAAAGTGAAAGTGACATCGCTCATAGCACTGAGCAGCTGCCCCTAACCATCATCACCTGTCTAGGGCACAGACCCTTCAGAGAGAAAGGCTCCTATTGTTTATCTTAGGGAGTTTGTATGCAGCAAAGTAGAGTGCAAGGGATTGCAAGTTAAGGGGTTCACTGCCACTGTTTGGTGCACACTGAGAAACCCGTAAATGGTCTGAAATAGAGCAGGTTAATTTTCCATTCATTCTTCCTGAGGTTCCATGAAGTTGGCATGCATGAGACTTCAGCAGCAATTGCAGCTTCTGTGTTCTGGGGCCTCAATTCATCAATTCAGTTCAGATACCTTAATCTATATACCCTTTGAGATCCCTTAGATTTCTATAATGGTGAAATTGTAGATTATAAAGTCTTTTGAAGGCCCCCTGGTAAGAATTTGATCTGCTTGCTTTCTGTCACTATAGGTTGATAAGTGTATTACAAAGGCAAGATCCATGATGGCTGTTTTGGTTCAGCTTCTCTCACTTTGCTATAAACTGTTGAAGAAGGTGAGATGATTTCTCTGTCTTAAACTCAAATTTTAAAAATTATTGTAACTGAAAATGCAAAAGAAAATAGATAGTTTAATTTTTCAATTTTTATTTTAAGAGTAAAGCAGAAACTAATTATCTCAATTCTTTCCAGCTTTAGATGGAAAACAACAGCTGGGTCTCAGTTACAACTGTGGATGGTAAAACTTGAGAACTTTTGAGGTCAGATCTTGGGAACACCATGTGGCAACACTGACCCTTTTAGAAAGTAAATGATCCTTTATGTTTCAGAAACTCAACAATTTTGCGGAGAAACTGAAATCTTGCTTTATTTTCAGATCATGAAACCTATTGTGAAGCTTTCTGACAACTAATAAATGCCATGGTAGTTGCTGTATTGCAGGGTGATTTTAAAATAGGACATTGCTTTGAATGTTCTTTAAGTCAGACCAAATATCCCAACTGTCTTAACGACAGTTTAATCCAAAGAAGCTATTTTAAATATATGCTCACTGATGGCATATTTTACCGTAACTTTCTATTTTATAAAATTTAAGCTTCTCATCTAGGACACTAATTTGCAGCAGAAGATAGCCAGTCGTCTCGGTGATGCAGGGTTTTCCATAAGCCTGTGGACTCTTCTTCACTCCCTCCTGTCCACTGAGAATGACTGGGCCTCTGCCTTCCCCTCTGGGGCAGGTCATCCATCCTAAGAGCACACGTTTCTTCCTCTAGTGTTTCAGAGCACAGGCAGTATGTTGTGATGCATGTCCCTCTCCTTTCCCTTCCCAAAAGCAGGATCATGGAGCTCACGCCGCAAAAGCCTAGAGGGAAGCTCACTAGGAAGTGGTTGTAGTCCTCCTTCTAGCATAGCTAGCTGGCTTGTTTCTGCCCTGAATATTAGTTGGAAGCCTAAGCCTCTGTTACTGGCTTCAGAAGTAGTTTTTTTACTTCTCAGTAGCGACTGATGGAATGTAAGATAGAAGACAGGATAATTGAACTAAGCTGTTTAAATTCTGAGTAAACATACATTTTATATACGTGCCTTTGGAATGTTCATTATAAAACAAATAAACATCTTTAGTCTTTTAAATTTTAGGGTTCAAAGCTTTTGTTTTTGTGGGGTGGGTTTGTAGGACCCGTTTATAAGTTCTGTCCTGATGCTGTATTGTTAACTTTGTTTTTCTTTTATCACAGTGCTTTGAAATACAGTTTGAAATCTAATAGGACATGCCGTTGCCAAAAGGCAGCATTTCTATAGGCTTGTCTGATGATAATTATCTGGTTCAGTCTTCATAATGAATATGCACCTGATCATGAAGAACCACAGAACTACCACCTAGCTAGTCAGTATTTTATTGAAGGAAACTTGAATTTACTGTAGCCCTTCGGGAGAAAATGGGATGCAGTCAGCTTTGTTATGACCTTTATAAAATATTTCTTTATAGAAACTACCAAACATGATATTTATTCCCTGAAACCAAAATATTCTTTTAAATTACAGTGGAAATAATGGGAGAATGCTGTAACAGTTTATGTAAAACAGATATATAATTCTTTTACTATCTTTAGTATCTTTGTTTTATGACATCTCGGGGAATCATTTGTGCTACATGAAATGGGGATTTGCTGGTTTATGCTTACACTTTGAGCTCACAGTACTATCAGAGCGGAGGCTCAGAGTTACTACTTGTATCATGTCTGGTGGGTATACTTAGGGGACAGTCAGGCTGGCACTTAAAAGAATTTTCCTTATAAATCAAAAATTTTAAAACTTTATTCACAAAAGAGCTTATATACTTGAAATGAGAATTGTTCATTTGCTAAGTCGTGTCCAACTTTGTGACCCCATGGACCGCAGCATGCCAGGCTTCCCTGTCCTTCACTATCTCCCAGAGTTTGCTTAAACTCATGTCCATTGAGTCGATGAAGCCATTCAACCATCTTATCCTGTCATCCCCTTCTCCTGCTGCCCTCAGTCTTTCCCAGCATCCAAGTCTTTTCTTTTGAGCTGGCCCTTCTATCAGGTAGCCAAAGTATTGGAGTTTCAGCATCAGTTCTTAAAATGAATATTCAGGGTTGATTTCCTTTAGGATTGACTGGTTTCATCTCCTTGCTGTCCAAGGGACTCTCAAGAGTCTTCTCCAGCACTACAAATTGAAAGCATCAATTCTTTGGCACTCAGCCTTCTTTATGGTCCAACTCTCACATCTGTACGTGACTACTGGAAAAACCATAGCTTTGACTATATGGCGACTTGGACAGCCAAGTGATGTCTCAGCTTTTTAATATGCTGTCTAGATTTGTCATAGTTTCTCTTCCAAGCAGCAAGTGTCTTTTAATTTCATGGCTGGAGTCACTGTCCACAATGATTTTGGAGCCCAAGAAAAGAAAGACTTTGTCACTGTTCCATTTTTTCACCATCTATTTGCCACGAAGTGATGGGACCGGATGCCATCTTCGTTTTTTGAATGCTGAGTTTTAAGCCAACTTTTTCACTCTCCTCTTTCACCTTCATCAAGAGGCTTTTTCATTCGTCTTCACTTTCTGCCATAAGGGTGGTGTCATCTGCATATGTGAGGTTATTGATATTTCTCCTGGCAATCTTGCTTCCAGCTTGTGTTTCATCCAGCCCAGTGTTTCTCATGATGTACTCTGCATATAAGTTAAATAAGCAGAGTGACAATATACAGCCTTGAGGTACTCCTTTCCCAATTTTGAACCAGTCCATTGTTTCACGTCCAGTTCAGAGTGCAAGTCGGGGTGGGAAAGGGGTAATTTAAAACTTGAACAGCAAAAGATGATGGAAGTCCAAAAGAATTTATACATCAATGATAACTTTTATTTAAAAACAAATATTTGTATGTTTGTATGCATTGCAGCCTTTAAGGAAAAATAACGCTTTAAAAAGCCCTTTTATTTGAAATTCATTGTAAATATATAATCTTAAACCATAAATTCATAGATTTTTGTTTCTTTAAATATGAAAGCTTTTTTTTCTGTTCAAAGGCATCTGTGTCTTTGAATTATAATAACTTCTTCACTGGTTGCCTGTAACTGAAGTGTGAGATTGAGTGACCACAAATACACGTGTTATGTAACACCACATGGTAATACTTCCATGTTAGCAAAGCCCCTTTCAGGCCTTTTCATGTGTCCCCCATTAAGAAGCCAATGCCACATCATTCAGAGCTGAAGGCCAACCTGTAGGAACAGAGAAGGCAAACTACACCCTTGCCTCTTCTTGGCAATGTAAGTGAGACCAGACATTTTGGTGGTTCACACTGAAGCAGATTGGGGAAGAAAGGCTGGTGGTTTTTCAGCTTCAAAATGACGGAAAATTGAGGCAAAAACAATTACCATGCTATAATATTCAAACAGAATTATGTCAAAACATAGTAGTTATTAATGGACTACAGGATGATGAGTAAATTTTTCCTCAAAACGCTTTGTTGGTTGGTTTTTAACCAGGAAAACATCTCTTGCTTGCCAGTTGTTAGAGAAAAGCAAGAGAAGAACAGAGTGAGTGAGTACACAGGGAGTCAGATCTGGGAGGCGGAAGACAAAATAGAATTGAGGCTTGTCATGCAAGACAAAGAAGAGAAGCTTGGTCAGGTTTTCAGATTGGGCCTCGCTGCGGATGGCCGGGTGGGAGGGCGGCCTCGCCCGCGGTTCTGCCTTGGTGCACGGTGGGAAGGCGGCCTCGCCCGTGATTCTGCCTTGGTGCAGGGACTGGTAGGCCAGGCAAGGACGAGGGGGCAGCGCTGCTTTCACTCCGTCTCACTCCCTGCCCCTCATGAGGCAGCTGTTGTAGCTTTGAGGCGTTTCACCACAACTTCTTCATACTCCTTTTGTGTCAGTAACCCTTCTGTTATGCTTTTACTTTCTTCAAATTTGGGCAACACAACTGCAATGTAGCCTTCGGTAGAGGGCTAGAAAGGAAACAATATTTAATGTTGAATGGTACAAAAATCAAAAAGTACTGGATGGGCTCCTCCTTCCCCAGCCCTTTTTACCTTCTCTTGAAGAATAGATGGTTTATGGAGAATGTTTTCATTCACTTCCATCAACCGTCCCCTAACACAGCTAGTTAAAAAGAAAAATTGTTTTGAAGAAAAGTATTAACCTCCTTTGTTTCTCCAAAGTTGTGGTTCAAAAGTAACTTACCTAGATATGGTATATTCTTCTCCATCTGAGCAGTAAATCTTACACAGAGGTGCAAGTTCTGTGAGAAACTGTGCCCCCTGATAATAAAAGGGAAGAAAAATTAATTGATGTACATTTTCATTTTTGAGAGGCAGCCCCAGTGTTACAATAGCATATGTTCCTGTAATTTGTGTTTTAAGTAAAAATGAGTGAAGTACAGAAAAAAACATTCGTTTCTTCAAACATTTATATATTAAATGCCTGCTACGGGTCAGGTAACATCCTAAGCTCTAGAGGAAAAAGCAGTCAAAGACACATGTGATAATAGTTTAATTACATATTAAGAATATATTTTATCTTATTATACATTATATTTACTGTATATGAGAAAGCTCCATATATCCAAGTGTAAAGATATCAAAAGGTCAGGGAAATCTTGTCAGTAAACAAAGTCCAATATTATAGCAAATGACAGCAATGTCATATAAAGTTAGTTTCATTAAGATTCCCACTTATTGTTATATTAGAACTTTAATAGATAAAAGGACTTCTTTATTAGGGTCAATCACTAAGGATTTTTGAAGAGGGATCTTTGTTCTAATTTTTTTTTAAATGCACTTTAAGGAAAATGTGGAGAACAGAAAAGTTTTAAATAGCAGTTAAGAGTAATTTACTCCTTACCCTGTCTCCCACTAGTGAATACTGAATTTTGACATTAATCTGTCTGAATGTCATGGCACGGTTTTAGTTTCACGTACTCCACTGTACGGATGTATTTGGAGAGGTTCTGACAAATGGCTGCAAGAAGGCTCACAGGAAACGGATGCAAGCATGTCTCATGTGTTGCTCTTTTCTTCCAGGAATTTTTACTGCAGTGAACATTTGAGGTCTAGATACTGTTCTTCAGGGCCTCTTTACCACTCACAATATTAGTATTCAGGTGGTGTTAGCACACGCTTCACTTCTCTGGCAAGTGCTGACTTTTTTTTCAAAATACTAGTCAGTGTGACTCCCCACTTTTGAGAGAAGCAGTTAGGGATCTATCCTAGATGGTTTCTCTACCACTGGGTCTGTGTCCAAAAGAAGTGTTTTTGTTGTCACCTCCCTTAGGAGAATAAATGAGCAGTGCAGAGATCCAAAGTTTATCTACAGAGGGTCCATATGCAGGTCCCTCTCTTTCCTCAGTTGTAACAATGGTGTTACTGTTTTGGACAAAGATTTATCACAGGAACATCAGAAGCATTAACTGTTACTTGTAGTTTGTAGATTTCAAAGAATGGTCCATGCTTTTTAAAGTCCATTTTCTTCTTGAATGAGGGGGGGAATCAATAATTATAAGGCAGGTTATTAGAGGCCTTTAGACCTAGTATAAACAAGGGTCTTATAGAACAGTGAGGGTAATTAGCAGAAACTCTTTGTATGAACTCAGTAAATGAAAATCACTGCAGATGGTGACTGCAGCCATGAAATTAAAAGACACTCCTTGGAAGAGAAGTTATGACCAACCTAGACAACATATTAAAAAGCAGAGACATTACTTTGCCAACAAAGGTCCGTCTAGTCAAGGCTATGGTTTTTCCAATAGTCATGTATGGATGTCAGAGTTGGACTATAAAGAAAGTTAAGCACTGAAGAACTGATGCTTTTGAACTGTGGTGTTGGAGAAGACTCTTGAGAGTCCCTTGGGCTGCAAGGAGATCCCATCCAGTCCATCCTAAATCAGTCCTGAATGTTCATTGGAAGGACTGATGTTGAAGATGAAACTCCAATAATTTGGCCACCTGATGTGAAGAACTGACTCATTTGAAAAGACCCTGATGCTGGGAAAGATTGAAGGCAGGAGGAGAAGGGGACAACTGAGGATGAGACGGTTGGATGGCATCACCGACTCAATGGACGAGTTTGGGTGAACTCTGGGAGTTGGTGATGGACAGGGGGGCCTAGCGTGCTGCAGTCCATGGGGTCGCAAAGAGTTGGAGACGACTAAGCAAATGAACTGAACTGAAGTCATCCACTCAAACTTCCCTATCTGGGGTCTTTGTCAGGATATTTTAGTATGGCATTGAATTGTCCTTGGTGTGATACCCTCCTTTAATATTAATAATATTGGTCTTGCATAGAGTTGTAGAGGATGGAGGTAACATTTTTCTGTAACAACACTATTTGGAATCAGAAGGTATAGCTAGATGTGTACTAAACGGCAATGATTTAGGAATGGGAAATGATAGGAAGCAAATACTGTGTATTTTCTTAAGACTGATTTTTTTTTACTACCCCATTCCCCAGAACTGTTTTTTCTCTTTTAAATTCACATGTGAAAATATGTGACAAAAAAAAGCATTGATCTAGAGTTTATAAAATTTGACATACTGGTTTAATAAAATTAGAAGGGACAAAATTTTTATCTTCTTATATTGGTGTTAGAGTTGTTCTTTCAAAGGCCCACTTTCTCCATCCTTTATCCTGGGGATGGTAGGGATGGTGGTACAGAACTATATGACAGATGATATACCTTTTGAAATACCTTATCTTTTTGGTCTGAAAATTTAAAGTTCAAGATGATTCTTAAAATCATCTCTAACTGCCAGGGATGTATGCTGCATATATATTGCTAGTTATAAGACTGACCAGCTCTATCACTATTCTGATAATAGAGGATTTAAGTAAAGAAATACAGGTACATACCCGCTTAAATTTCCCAGAGACTTTGTTCTGAAGTCTGCTACAGTTGGTACTGATTTGATAAGAAATGCTTTTAATTGTTTTTCCACTTTGAAGAACTGGATGAGATCCTGCCAACGTGATGACACATATTCTACGAGGAGCAAAAATTGATCCCATATTATTGCATGGTGTAATTCTTCCTCCTATAACATAGTATTCCTACAGGCACAAGAGCTGAGCTGACATTTGTTTAGTCAACCTATCATTCCTTCCCCACCCACCCCTCCCCCGAATTTTCTTTTTCCCCAGCTACTATTGGAGCTTAACTGAAGAATACAATAATAAAAATGGAGAAAATGGGATTGAATTTCCTTCCCCTAAAAGGGTAGAGTACCAAGGTGTTCAGATAGCACTGAGGCATGCCCATATGAACATCTATGTTTCCACCCTAGCCCCCTCCATGGGCTCGGGCAATTCCATGGTTAGGCACAGGCTGGTTACTTGAAGTAGTAGCTGACTAAGGGTATGGCCCTCCATTTGGATGTCTGAGTAATCAATTTACTTGTTTAGTGTAAGCATTGAAAAACTCATTCTTGTCAACCAAATGCCTATTATATATTATATGTATATATATACACACACACACACCATCTCAACACAGTGGAAGATAATTTAGTGAATATTCAGTACAAGACCATAGCAGGCTATAATACCAGAAAAAAATTTTTTTTAATAATTGAAAATTTCCAATTTGCTTACCGGTTAGAGTGCTGTAGTATACAGTGGTCTTCACAGGGTTTTCCTTTGACATCTAGAAAAAATGAATAAGTCTGTGGCTCTTCAGTCAGTATTTACTGCCACTGTGTGGTACTTTCTTTGGTTCATAAAGATAGTTAATTGTGAAGACTAGATACATATTATCACTGGTATCCCCTCATTACTCAAAAAGATACACCTAAAGGCTTCCTATAAAGAAGTTAAAGAAATCTAGACCAGATGGAATCATTCATTCAGTGTCAAAGTGATGTTAATTCTTTGCTCCATCTTGTTTTATCCTCACTTTAAAATGATTATACTCGTTATTCCTATTAGGAAAAAAAGTGATGATTAGTCTTGCATCTTTTTAATATAGTAGCACATGTTTTCCTGGTCAACTTTAGAGTGAGTAACTCATCCTGGTTTGCCCAGGACTGTCCTGATGTTAGCACTGAAAGTCATGCATTCCAGGGAAGTCCCTCAATCTAGGATAAACCTGATGGTTACACAAAGTTTGGCCCATAAGACATACGCTATTATAAAATATTTCCATATTGCAAAAAGCGATTACACCTATTATCCCTGAATGAATATAAGCAAGGATGTGGAGGAGGGTCCTCAGTGATGCTCCCATCACTCTTACTTGAAGGGACACAAAGCTCTCCAATAGGATACCTACCTACTTGTAAGTGTATGTTAGTGGCTCAGTCGTGTGTGGCTCTGAGACCCCATGGACTGTAGCCCACCAGGCTCTTCTGTCCATGAGATTTTTCAGGCAAGAATACTGGAGTGGGTTGCCATTCCCCACTTCAGGGGATTTTCCAACTCAGGGAAATGCCTGCATTGTAGGCAGATTCTTTACCATTGAGCCACCAGGGAGTGGCAAAGTGTAATAGATTCTGCTTTCTTGTTCAGTAGCTCAGTTGTGTCTTTTTGCCACTCCATGCACTGCAGCACACCAGGCTTCACTGTCCTTCACTATCTCTGGGTGTTTGTTCAAACTCATGTCCATTGAGTCGGTGATGCCATCCAACCACCCCATCCTGTCACTCGCCCCCCTTCTCCTCCTGCCTTCAGTCTTTTCCAGCATCAGGGTCTTTTCCAATGAGTTGGCTCTTTGCATCAGGTGGCCAAAGTATTGGAGCGTCAGCATCAGTCCTTCCAATGAACATTTGGAGCTTATTTCCTTTAGGATTGGCTGGTTTGATTTTGCTGTTCAAGGGACTCTCAAGAGTCTTCTCCAGCAACACAATTGGAAGCATCTGCTATCTAAATGCCTCTTTCCAACCCACCCTCTTTTCTCACTCCCTCTGTCTCTAGTTTAGTTTCGACCTGATTGTTTAAATCACTTTATGGTGCAGAGTCCCTGAAAACCCTTTAGGTACTCAAGGAGATTGCAAGCCAGTTCCTATCTCCCTCGGAGATCTCACCTTAGACTATCATCTTGCCCCAAGTAACCCACCCTCCTGAACTCGCACTGCACTCACCCTCCCCAGAATGCAGCCTGCTGTTTTTCCACGTCTCTGCAAATACCATTCCCTTGGCCCAGAGGGGAACAGAGATCCAGTTCCTTCTGTGGGGAGAGTGCGCGTGGCTTATGATCTGTCATCATATTGCCAGTGGGGCCCAGGAAAGACGAACATCATCCCCCACTTACCCGCCTTGTACCAGCGAGTAAAGTAACGATCCACAAGCGACGGCACCGCAGGCTCGGCAGCCAAGGCGGCCACAGGGTCCTCGGGCTCGGTAGTCATGGCGACCTCCAAGGCTGCAAGCCCCGCCCTCTGGGACCCGGACACTTCCTCCCGCGTGCCCAGGAGTAGAGAGTCTTTCCGGCGTGTGGCCGAGACACGCGGTGTGCGCACGCGCGCTGCTCCTCCGATCCACAGGCTCCGCCTACCAGCCCAGTTATTGAGCTTTGGCATCTGACGTCAAAGCAGAGGTCAAGTACAACAGGCTGGGCAGGAAGACGTCGCGGGAGGGGGCGGTGGCCAGCGCGGCTCCTCACGGTACCTCGCAGGGCACCGACGAGGGCTGGCCACGCCCCCTGCTCCCCGTGACCTCACTCCCGCGCAGCTCGGCTGGGGTAGTAGCTGGAGCCGCCCGCTCGTTAGGGTCCCGCGGCTAGCCTCTCCGAGGCCCCGCTTCAGCCACTACCGGAGGGGGTCGAGCGGCACGGCGACAGAGTGCACGCCGCGCGAGCTCAAGAGCAGCGGACAGAGGCGAGTGCGCGACCCAGGGCGGACGCACAGCTCTTTGGAGGGGTCCTCGGGGTCCTCGGAGTGCGGCGCAGGTGAGCGCTCGAGCGGCCTAGGTGGGCTGGGGAGCACAGAAACGGGCCCAGTCCTCCAGAGGGTGTCCCGAGGAAGAGATTCCCCGAGCGCTCTGCTGCTGCCTGCTGCAGGCCGCAGAGTGAAGTGCGGCGTGACCGCCTCTGCGCTCGGGCCCCGAGTTCTGTCTGCCCGACTTGCCACTTGCTGCACCCGCGGCCATCAGAGGGCTCCACGCGGCGTGGCAGGCGAGGAATGACCTGCTGCTCCCCGAGCCGCGCACTTTATCCAAGCTCCGGGTTCCTTGCAGGGGCGGACAATACAGCTGAGCCAGTTAATGCACCAACTAAAGTCTAACAATGCACTTGAGAGAGAGCAGGTCGGAGTTCAGATGACGTGTTGCGAGCCCCTTCGGGCACCTGCGACTTTTTCTTGGAAATGTCGTCCGTGTGCTTCTGCATGTTATATGGTATCCTAGGTGGCCCTCTCCCCTGTGACCTCTGTGGAGGGAGTGACTGTAATCATTTCTTGTCCAGAATTAGCACTTAGAAAGTGCTCAGTTAGTGTTGGTTGTAGCCGGTGGTAGGGTTACGTACTTGTAAAGGATTCAAACCATACATTGACAGGCAGGGCAGTAAGCAGTGAATAGTTTACTATGAAAATGTGGGCAGAAGGAAAGCAAACACTGTTTCAATTTGAAGGACAGAGAAAGTAGAAATGCCATGTCCCCAGCAGGGAAACTAATCTGATCGAGAATAGTAAACCATTTAACAAGTTGCATTTAATGTGCATTTGAGAAATCCTTGTAATAACAGTAGAAGGTTGAAATTGTGAGTTTAATGTTTAGTTTGGGGAGGATCAGGGCTAAACATTTAGATCTAATAAGCATATTAATGATCTGTTTGGTGCTTAATAGTCATGGACATGATAGATAAGAAGTGGATGGATGAGGAGCAAGGGAAGAAAATAGAGGCATTGTCAGAATTTGAGAGAGGATCCAAGCTTGAGATCTTTAGCACGTTAGCAGGCTGAGAAAGGATGAGTCATTGAGGGCAGGGGAGTTGGAGATTGCAGATGTAAAGAAAAACCGGACTGATAAGCGGAGGTCTTGGGGAGTTTGGAGGGTTCTCCTTTCTTGGTCTTGAAAAGGAATAGGACACTTCTGAGAAGATAAAGGAATAAAGATGATGGGTGTGAAAATTTAGAGAAGTTCATTTTAAGGCTGGGAAGGTTGGGGAGAAGGGGGATGAACCATGAGCTGCCCTTGGCTGGTGATAGTGAAAGCTCAGTGATTTGAGAACTCAGGTGGTTTGCTATGTCTGTCAGTTAGGGTCTAGTCAGGAGAGCAGAAAACACACTGTGTTTCAACCGAATTTAATAGGAAGAAGTGGTTAAGTTGCTCCTGGAAGAACAAAAAGCAGAAAGGAGCAGTGGAATCACTAAAAAGTAAACTGACGGAAGAAGTTACAACACTTAGCTAGATCTGAGGCTCAAAACAAGGGAAGCCATTGGGGTTGCCATGACTTAACCTTAGATGAGAGACATTGTAAAGCTGGTGTTGATAACTCGGGAACTCTGAGGAGGAGCTCCGTGTTAGTAGATGTCCAGCACCTGGAGGGCACCTGTCTGGTTAGTGCTGGTACCTCTGGGGTGGTTGTTACCAGGCTGGTCCTAGGAGTGCTAGAGACTGGGACCAAGGGCCCCTAGAAGGAGGAGGGTCTGTTGCTGGGGTGGCATTGACTAGAACAGCAAGGTTACAGGAAAAAGGGAGTCCTCAGTTCCTTGTGCCTTTACCTTCCAAATTGTTATGCTGGGTCCAGAGGTTATTGATGAATAGAATGCAGGTTTACAGAAAGACATTTTGATGATCTTATCATGGCAACAATGAAATACATCTCATCCCGTCGCCTGTTTTCATCTCTTGCTGTTCCTTGTTTATCCCCCTCTAGCCCAGACATTCTCTCATCTCACATCTTCCTATCCTTTCAGATCTTTGTCAGTGGTCATCTTTGTGGTGTCTTTAGATGAAATATGTAATTTTTATATTCTTTGAAAAAATGCAAGCTTTCTATACAGGATTAGATCTAAATTAAAAGTTTTCATGGTAGAATACAGGTTCACATAATTCCCAGAAATTCTTAAATATATATGTCGTGAAACCTTACAAAACTATTGTCTGCCTTGATTCTCTTCCTCACTTCTACCATGTGTGGTCTTGCTTTCCTCTTAACTCACATTTTATGTTGCCTCATTCAAACTGCGCTTAATCTGCTACGTAGTATAAGAAGTGACTTGTGTTTATTCTTTCATCGTCATGTGTACAAAATGCATGACGAGAAAATTCACCTTGGATTAAGGTGACAGGCCAGTGTGGTCTGTGTAATTGTCACTCCTAACATAAGTTAGGGAATTCTACTTATAAACCTTAAAGCGGTCTGGATATAAATATCTAGCATATAAGCTTTTTCCCCCCCTTTTTAGATAATGTTATGCATTAAAGCACGTCTGATTTTGCCTAAACCAAAGTATATTTCCTATTGCTCATTCGTTTCTCAGCTTTTCTGTTGCCCTGGTGAAAACCAGACCAGAAACGTGGAGGTACGTGAAGCAGTCATGTCAGGCTATCAAGCTCTTCAATTGTGATCATCGTTTTGAAGGATCCTGTAGTAATTTCATAGTGTCTTTTCTTTCTCAGAGCAGTAAATGCTGTTCTTTATTTCTATGTTTGATTTCAATTTTAACTTTTTAATTAAGATAAAAAGCCAGTTTATAATAGGTGGTAATATTAAAGTAATTGTATTTTCTCCAATTGCCAAGTATGTATACATGTAGATTTTTATACAGTATAAATCTGTCAAGTTACAGAGATATCCTCATGTGCAAAAGTAACATGTTTTCTCATTCATTGTGTTCTTAGCTTCCTTGCAAAATAACTGATGTTAAATCTTTTTTGAAGAAAAGACTCTGAAGTTGAGAATCTTGCCTCTTCCGAAGAGTGAGAATGTAAAATAGATTTCACAGCCTCACTTTGTAGACTCTAGATTTAAACAGTTGGTTAGGTTGCTACCACTTATCTCTCTGCAGGTTCAGATTACATCTTTTTCTTCTTGTTTCTGGTTATCTGACTTTTCTGCTCCCTGAATCATTTTGCTTGTCCTGGAGTGTCATTTGTTGTTATAAAGCTGTTTCTATTTCTCAGAGAAATTAAAGCTTCATTAAGGGTATTTGTACTTTTTTTAGGCATTGCTTCATCATGAGGAATCTAAAGTTACTTCGGAGCCTGGAGTTCAGGGATATTCAGGCTCAAGGGAAACCACAGTGCCTCTGTCTCCGAGCCGAGCAGGCAACAGTGCTCATTGGCTCAGAACATGGACTGGTAGAGATAGACCCTGTCACAAGAGAGGTAAATTTTTGATGGAGGTTATTTGGGTGAATTCTGATATCTCCCCTTAATTATATTTTGCTACTAATGTATTTTAGGTGATGACATTCTTAGTCCTGTTTCCCCAGACTGTAGATTTTAGAAAATCGTAGTTTTTAGCTTCATGTTTTATTGGATATCTCCAAAGAGACCAGGTATTTGTTTTATGTTTTCTTGGCAAAAGAAGCATATTAACTGTTTTCTTTGTTAAAGATGGTAGTGTTGTGATATTTCTCAAGTGAAGTTTGGATTTTAATCTAGGAAAATATCTTTTGAAAGCTTTTGTATTATAAAAGAAATATTAAAAAAATGTTTTACTTCTAGAAATGTAATGAATTGTTCTTGAAAGTAGATTGACTTAATTTGCTTGTTTGTTTTGGTGGAAGGTGAAAAATGAAATTCCTCTGGCGGCAGAAGGCTTTCTCCCAGAGGATGGAAGTGGCTGCATCGTTGGTGTTCAGGACTTGCTGGATCAGGAGTCTGTGTGTGTGGCCACAGCCTCTGGAGATGTCCTGCTTTGTAATCTCAGCACACACCAGGTAAGCAAAAGAGACCAGGGAGGAGGAAATCTCAGGCATCCTCAAACGTCTTTCTTTTGTATCATGTCACTAGTTTTTCATAGACGTTTAAAATAGTGGGAGCCATAATATTTAGGCATTTTGCAGATTAGAGTCTTTGCATTTTACAGTTCTTTACAGAAAATTGTTGGCATGGTTCTAGCTGTGTTTCAGGATTCTTCTTAAACTCAGTTTAGTCTGCTATATTTATTAATTAGAACAGTGAGAGCATTCCAGATAAGAAGAAAACCTCAAATCCATTGTTGTGTGGTATGGCTCACCTCTTGCTACAGTCCGATCCTGAGGTGTGACCCTTATTTCTCAGTTCAGGAAGTCTTTAGGATGTTTAGTTGGCTCATGTTTTCTGTTCAGAACGCTGAATAGGCCTCTCTCTTATAACTGACTGTAGAGTCCCTGAACTACAGGTGCTAAGGTGATACATTTTCATTTTGTGCACATTTTATGACTATCAGAGGTGATAGATTTCAATGACTTGCCTCCTCCTCTACTCTAGCATTAGGCTGAGTTTCTGAATTTCTTTACTCGCCTTGATAGCTTTTTAAACTTCATTGATAACTCCCTTAGCTGTGGTCTCTTTAACATTAATGTGTCACAAGAGATTACTAATCATGGGATAATAACAACAGCTGGCATTTATTAAATGTTTACAGTGTGCCAGGCACTTTTTAAAGTATTTTTTCATGCAAATTACAAGAATTTTGTAATTTTTCATTATAACCTTATGAGGTAGATTGTTGTTTTCTCATTCTTCAGAAAAGGAAGTTGAGGCTAGGCCAAGGTCAAGCAGTTTTCAGGTGCGATTTGAACCCTGGCAGCCTAAGTCTGGCACCTTTGCTTTTAACGGTTCCATTTAGTCCAATAATAGATCTTCCTCTCAGTTCATGGTGAGAAACACCAAAGCCATCCAGTATAAACTGGTATTTCTCACATTTAAAAGGTATGCTTTTACTTGTAAAACATTTTGTAGAATTTTTTCCTAATTACCGCGCTCCTGTAATCGGCTGGTTTCCATCAGATGGTGCTGATTCTCCCATCACAGTGTGGGAGCCATCAGAGTGTCTGTAAGACAGAATCCATGTTCCTTCTTGTCCTTATCAGACGGTTCACTGTCTGCCAAATTCATTTTTAGCCTCACCTCCCACCCCCATCGTCCCTGTGTATGTGTATACCTTATGCTTTAGTGGCAGCTGATCTTCAACTGCTGTTTTTTATAATTTTATGCCTTAACACCACATTCCCCGCCCCCCGCCCCCCCCAGTCTCTTCTTCCTAGCCCTGTTTCTGCTCTTTAAAGCACCTCTTCAGAGAGGCTTTCCTGAACTCACCTGGGTCATTCTCTGCTCTGAGTCCCCACTTAATTCCTGGAGACCTCAGTTACAGCCCTCACCCTACTGTAGAGGCATCTTTTAATGTCCTTAAGGGGAGGGATGGAGTGGCCGTCATCACATCCAATCCCCATGATCTGTATCACGCTTGGTCTTTTAATACCTGTTACTGAATAAATGTTTACTGCATATTTTCACCTTGGTGTGTTGTGAATTATTTTGATTAAGGTCATAATAAACATTTATCGGGGTGCTTATATTTTCATATTTCTCTTAACATTTTAAAATGTCTCTCTCAGCTGGAATGTGTCGGAAGTGTAGCCAGTGGTATCTCTGTCATGAGTTGGAGTCCTGACCAAGAGCTGGTGCTGCTTGCCACAGGTAGCATGTCACCGGTCCCTAACTCGTGACTTTATAGGACATGACTCCTGACAGCTCAAAGACTTAAGTTTTAGGGTGCTTAACAATCGAGGTAAGTTTTACTTCTTAACACATTGTTTTAAAAAGTTGCTGCGAAGTCTGTAGTTATAATTTAAAATGTCAGCCGTGTTTATTTTAATACACTCTTTAAGAGGAAGAGTTGCTGTATAAAATGAACTGATTCTGAAAACTGCTCTTCCATTCCTTTTTTTTTGTCTTCCTTTAAGTCTTTTCATTCCGGCTGAGATTCTGTAAACTAGCACCCTGATGAGCTATACACTCAAAGAGGTATCCTGGCGACTGGACGGTTGCAGTTAGTGGAGGAGGAAGAGCTCTGTGCACTTTTACATCAGCTTGACACACAGAAACAGCTGAGAATAAGCACCAGCTGACTTACCAGGCAGAACTTTGTTTTTTTTTAATGAGAGTCAGAATATTTTGCATGAATTCTGTCTTCCCTATTTCAATTACAAATTCTTCCACTTCAGCTCTGTATCTTGCAGTGCTGTAGATACTTATGGAACGGCAGATTTGTTAGAACAAAATCATTCTTGTTTGTGCTCCTTCAAGGTCAGCAGACCCTAATTATGATGACGAAAGACTTTGAACCAATCATGGAACAGCAAATCCACCAGGATGATTTTGGTGAAAGTAAGTATAACTTTGTCTGAAACATTTTGTGACTTTTCTTGCAGACTGATAGTCATAAGCCCAAAGAGCTGTGAAACTTAAACCCTGACTTAATTGATAGCCCAATTTCCTTTAGTTCATTTCAGCTCTTAAAAGGCATACCTCTGGTGGCTCTTCAGGTCTGAGAGTTAGCTTTGTCAGTAACCTGGGAAATAAGAATCTGTGCTTATAGATAGGGTTGTTATTGCCCAAACCCATGATGGGCTTAGTCATGGGGTTTGATGAAAAGAACTATACTGGCTGGAATAAGGAGAGCATTTCTGATACACAGTTTGGGGGAAAATACAAGAGAGATGGATAGAGAGCTGACTTCTGTTCCTGTTGATTAGTCCTGAATGGGCATGGGAACCACCAGATTGTTCTCTTGCACGGGTCTAGCTGAGATGAAACGGGCAGTAGGCTATGGAAGTGTTGAAGAGAGTAAGAGTGGAGATGCTTCTTGAGTCAAAGCAGCTCTGACCAACTTGAGAGTCCAGGTAGCTGCCTTCATTGAGGAGAGGAATAGGGGCGATGGTATTTTAACTTTTGCTGAGTTCTCACCTCCTGTCTTCTCGTTCAGCCAAATAAGAAATCATTTTGAAAATTGCTGCTCATTTTTTCATTCAAAAATAATTTGTTTTTTTTTTTTTTCAGAAATAATGTTTGAGTAGGTACTGTGAACCCAGCAGTACGTTTGGTACTGTGGCTAAAACTGCTTTTCCCTTAAGGGGTCCCGTTAGTTCAATAATAACAGAACATTGCAAGTATTAGTAGCATAAGGAGAAGAAAGGAGTGATGGGGAGGAAAGACTTCCCAGAGGAGGCCAACTTGAGCTGAGCTCTGGCTCATCTGGTGTTGGGTAGATGAGGGTTGAGGGTGAGGGAGTGGTCCAAGTAACTGAATCAGTTCTTTCCAGGGCAGGGATGTTTCATAGAAGCCTTTAACACGTCTTGGCTGATTCAGGCAACTGTGAGTACTTCAGCATTGCTTAGTGACCGGATATGGATGTGGAATGAAATAAAAGGGAGAGATTTTGATTAAGTTTGATAGAGAATTTAGACATTGAATTATAGGAGATCAGCCATTAAAGGTTTTGATGATGCACGGTTGATTGGTGGAGAGGGAAGAGACTGGAGACAGGGTGACCTGGTAGGAGGCTGCTCCGGGAACCCAGGTGAGAGATGAAGGTGGGTCTGGGACTAGAAAAGGGGAAAAATGCAGGGAAGTTTTGATTCTCAGTGAAGATAGGAATACATTTTTTGGAATTATGAGAAACGGTTTTGGAATAACGTGCCTGGTTCCTCTTTTGCCCTAGCTAGTTTGAGAAATACCAGTTTAGGAATGAAATAAATAGGCTTTGGGTATATAAGGTGAAGGAGAAAGTTTAGTTGGACTGTAGCCAGAAACTCAGGTTGTAAAAATAAAGGTGCCAGTATCTGAGAGCAAAGGTGGGGAAGTGTGCTCTGTAAGAGGTGGGTGGCAAGTTCTGTTTTGAATTTGTTTAAGGGCCATATGGGATCACCACATGAAGCACATGAGTTAGAAGGGGCTGAGGCTCAGCAGAAGCCAGAGCTGTGGACTGGAAGTCACTGACAGAAGCTACAGTTTTACTAGCTCAGGGAGCAGGTATGGTGCTGGACCTAGGCTCCGGGGTGGGACTCTGGGGCATCAGCTTTGAGGATGGTCATAGAGGTTGTCGTAGAGGTAGGAAGCACACAGCTTTGCATGGGAAAGCACGCTCTCGTTCATCCTGCCAGCTTCATAAGTCTGACAGAGTATATCAAAGGAGGAGGAGTCCAAGTCAGGGTCTTGGGTCTTAGAAATGCATTTGTCAGTACAAAAAGTCAGTGTGTGAAGTGGTGAATAGATATTTTTCTTCTAACCCAAGTGTCAAACTTGTTCTGTAAAAAGCTGGATAGTAATGTTTTTCATCTTTACAGGCCACGTGGTCTCTGTTGGAACTGTCCAACTATGCTGACGTAGTATGAAAGCACTTAAAGATAATATGTAAACAAATGGGTTTGGCTGTGTTCAGTACAGGTTTATTTGTAATGATGCAGGCTGTAGTTTGCTGATTTTTGCAGTAGTCCCATCACTTCTTATTATCTGATCTCCCACTGGGAAAGGTTTTTTGCTTCCCTCCAGACCCTTTACCTCTCTGTGGAAACCTTCGCATGGAAACCCAGGGGCATGCACCGGGATAGGCACTACTGTCTGAATACAGCAGCAGGGCATGCTCTGAGGTGTGAGCCATATAGTACTTGGATGTGCCCAAGCAGAGCAGACAGGAAACGGTCCTGCCAGCCCGTAATTCATAGACATTCTAAGCAGCCCTGCTTTAGCACTGCCAGCATCAGTTGTGGGAGCAGGTATCTGGGTCCTGAGTCTGATGGATGCTTTCGAGGACACCTCTGTCGCACTTCTACATCTGGAGGATGCCAGATCCTACTTCCAGGAACAGAAGAGCTGCATCATTTCAGCAACTCTGACTGTATGTTTTACGTAGTAAGCTCAGCATTATGATTTAAAAAGAAGCCCAACCTGAAAGGCAGAAGCCCTGTGATGTAATTTTAGCCTCTGTCCTTGGGGGAATCTCAGTTTCTGTGAGGAGTTGAATTCCATAATCTCTGATCTCCATCACTAGCAAGGAGGTTGGATACATTTAGCGAATCGAACATTTGAAATTGGGATTTTAGTACCGGCTCTCGTCTTGTGTTTCATGTTTTTGTTATCCATGGAGGTATCGCATAGATTCTTCGTGTTTCATTCTTCTTACTTGTAAAGTGCAATAGATTGCTGACTGTCATAAAGGGAATTTATATATGATGGCAGTAATGCTCCAAAATAAGGATATTTCAGAGTCTTCAAAATCACTGAGCATGTAATGTGGAACATAGGTTTTTAACATCTTGACTGCTGGTCAGTTTATTGAGAGGTCTCAGAGGACCCAACTTTATCAATTAGCTTTTATTTTTTTAGCTTATTGATTGTCTTGCATGTTCTCACTCAATTGTTCTCTAGGCAAGTTCATCACTGTTGGTTGGGGCAGGAAGGAGACGCAGTTCCATGGATCTGAAGGCAGGCAAGCGGCTTTTCAGATACAAATGGTAAGGTTGGTCTGATGGATAAAGAACTTTGTTTGGAACAAATAGAAGTTCTGCTACCCACCAGGAACTCTTGGGTGTCCAGATGTTATTGAAAGGGATCCAACTGCTCACTGCTCTAAAGTCAAGGAAGAGGCAGGGCTGGTGGAAAGGAAAGTTTGCTTTATTCCGGATGCTGACAACTGAGAGGGGGAGGGAGGCACGCTTCGCTCCAAAGGCTGGCATTCCCTGCCCCCCAGCCCCACCTGAACAACCATTGGGCAAGGTATTTTATAGGCTAGTGACAGGACTACACGCAGAAACAGTAAAGTCAGCTCTGACAGTCACCTTGAAGTTGGTCATGCGAGGTCTGATCAATGCCATCTTGATTGTTTTAAGTACAGTTAATCTTTAGTTCTAGGGTCAGTTTGTTCCCTTTTCTTTGAGGCCAGTTCTCAGAATTGCAGCAACTTACGTCATGGCTACAGTCTGGGCATCGTGTAGCTAGCTTCTTTCACCTAGTGGGGGCTTTGGAATCCATGAGATAGCTCACAGGATATGGCTCAGAAAATGACTGAGAATTAAAGGTCCTTGACTATGCTTAATGACTAAACTGTTACCACTTAGTCTTGCTTGGCTGGTTTCCTTTGTTTCTTCGTTTTTCTCACTTCTCTGATTGAATTGATTGTTTAGCTGAAGTTTTTCCATGGACAAAAGGCAAGCTGAGGCCATGGTGGCAGGGATGGGGTGGGGGGCAAGGACCACCATAGGGTCCTGCTCTGTTTCACAGGTAGAGGGTGGTCATGGACATAAGCTGTTTAGATGCATTAGGGAATGACAAAGATCTTCTTTTTCTTTTTTATTGCTAAATTAGTCAATTCCCCCCCACACACAAAGAGAATAATTATAACCAATATTTATTTTTTAAAAAAGTCATCTCAGATGGAAATGAAACACCCTGTATCCCTTCCTGACACTCTTTCGCTTCCTCCCTCGAAAGACCTGCTGTCCTGTATTCACTGTTGAGAATTCTCATGTTTGTTTTTATACTTTCCCTACATAAGTCTATATTAGATTTTTTTTTTTTCTGATTTCCCTTCTTGGATGAAACTCTTATGTTTTCCTTCTTTCTGGATACATTTTGAAGATAGAGCCAACAGGATTTATTGATAATAGATCAGATGTGGGCTGAGAGAGAGATGAATTGAGGATCATCCCAGGGTATGGGCCTGTAGAATGGAATATAATGGAAGCATTTTTGTCTGTATAACACGGAAAATTTGCCTGAGCTGACCTTCTAGAATAGATGAAAATCATACTCTCCTGCCATTTGCATTTCCCATGCATAATTTATTTCATGTAACTCATACTTTGTCTCAGCCCTTCACTGGAGGAAGTTTGCGTTCTACACTGCAGGGCAGTGTCATTGAGAATAAATCTTGTTAGGCTGCTGTGTATTCCCTGCTGTGCCAATTGTGGCATAAGCACCTTTCTGACTTAGCTTTCGCTGGAAGGTGATGAAGGCTGCCCACGTGGTCACTGGTCCCCAGCCCCACAGAATTGGCTCCTGTCTTCAAGGCTTTCAGGACTAAGATGCAAGTGGCACTTGAAACCTTTCTTCCTTCTGTGCTGCGGAGCGAGGCGCTTGTCCGTGTTTTCGTCATGGCTGCTGACTTATCCCCTCTGGCTGTTCCTTACCGTCCTCTCATCTTCTTCATTCTCCTGTGCACTGTTGCAAAGCTTACACAGTAAATAACATGATACTCTCAAATTTAGACAAACATTTATTTCTGTATTTAGTTACCTGATAGATTCCTTAGTTTAATATTTTTAATATCTAGATCTGCAGCTCTTTCTCTGTTGCTGTGCTTAGAGGCCACTTTCTAATGCCCAGAGAAGGATTTTGTTTTGTTTTAGGTTGAGGATTTCTGGGTCTCAGGGCCTATCGAATAGGGTTCCTGAGGATTCTGTGAAACTCATTTTCAAGTAGCTTAAACCTATATAAAAGATTTAATTTTAATAGCCTGAGGCTGGTTAGATTCTAGATCATTTAAGGCCCCCAGTAACATCTGTGTTTTTCCCTCTCTTTAGCACGAATCTGCTTTGCCCTGGGATGACCATAGACCACAAGTTACCTGGCGTGGTGATGGGCAGTTTTTTGCTGTGAGTGTTGTTTGTCCAGAGACAGGTATGGAAATAAATTGCTGCAGTTAAATAAAACTTTTTAAAAATCTTCCTTAGTTCAGGGAGTTTTTTTTTTTTTTTTTTTTTTTTTACTTTATTTTACTTTACAATACTGTATTGGTTTTGCCATACATTGACATGAATCCGCCACGGGTGTACAGAGTTCCCAATCCTGAACCCCCCTCCCACCTCCCTCCCCATATCATCTCTCTGGATCATCCCCGTGCACCAGCCCCAAGTATCCTGCATCCTGTATCGAACATAGACTGGAGATTCGTTTCTTACATGATAGTATACATGTTTCAATGCCATTCTCCCAATCATCCCACCTTCAAGAGTTTTTCTGCCTTTTGCTCTGAGGGTTTACTTTTATTGCACATGACGTAACAGTGTGCTGCTTTAGGTGCTAAATGCATAAAGAATTAAGCATTAGAAGAGTTCTTTGAGGCTGTTTGGTCCAGCCTCCTACATGTTAGATACAACTTTTTAGCAAGATTAATCTATTTGGCTTTGTAAAACCATGACAGTTTTTATTAAGAAGGAAGACGTTTGGAGGTTCTGACTTGACAGCATTTATCACAGTGCTCCAAGTTTTGTCGTCGTCATTTCTTCCCCCTCTTTCTACTGCACAGGGGCTCGAAAGGTCAGAGTGTGGAGCCGGGAGTTCGCTTTACAGTCAACCAGTGAGCCCGTGGCCGGACTGGGACCTGCTCTGGCTTGGAAGTGAGTGGGAGAAGGAACCTTGTAACTTCCTCCCCAGAGAGAACGAGGGTAGGGGTGGTGGTACCTATTGAATGTAGGTCTTTATAAATCACAAGAGGATAATTACTTGTTCTCATTTGACTGTCAGCCTGTGTCTTTTAGTTTTCTGAAGTCTGAATGTGCTTTGAGTAGTAGATTCTGAGCTTCACAGACCTCATCATCGCAAGGCCTGCACGTTTTGTAGCTGTAGGCAGGGCCTACAGGAATCCTCTGTGTAAAACAGAAAGTGGTGCTTAGAAGGGAAGTTGCAGTCTGCAAAGTTCAGTGGGGCAGCAGAGCTTTGGTGAAGACTAGGAAAGGGACTTCCATTCTCTGCACAAGCTCCCACACTAAGGGGACCTGTTAACTGAGGAACAGGCAGGCTGGATTTGGGCCCAGTTCACTTGTTGGCCCAGTATCCTTTTGCAGGTCACACCTTCTGTCATACTTGGCTGTCCTGATTGTAGATAGAAGAAACAGCTTCTGTCTCAGAAGCATCTGTTATAGGCAAAATCTAGGTCTCTAGGTTTTAAACATCTGTTTCCCACCAGTGTTTGAGTGGCAATTGGATGATAGTGCAAAGAGAGAGATGTATTTAAATTAAACTTCTAGAGACAGATAAAAACCAGATGAAATGATCAAGCTATTTTCAGTATATTGAGAAGTCTTTAAGACTACTTCAGTTCACTTCAGTTCAGTCGCTCAGTCGTGTCTGACTCTTTGCGACCCCATGAATCACAGCATGCCAGGCCTCCCTGTCCATCACCAACTCCCGGAGTTCACCCAGACCGATGCCCATCGAGTCAGTGACGCCATCCAGCCATCTCACCCTCGGCTGTCCCCTTCTCCTCCTGCCCCCAATCCCTCCCGGCATCAGAGTCTTTTCCAATGAGTCAACTCTTCGCATGAGGTGGCCAAAGTACTACAGTTTCAGCTTTAGCATCATTCCTTCCAAAGAAATCCCGGGGCTGATCTCCTTCAGAATGGACTGGTTGGATCTCCTTGCAGTCCAAGGGACTCTCAAGAGTCTTCTCCAACACCATAGTTCAAAAGCATCAATTCTTCGGTGCTCAGCCTTCTTTACAGTTCAACTCTCACATCCATACATGACTACTGGAAAAACCATAGCCTTGACTAAACGGACCTTAGTCGGCAAAGTAATGTCTTTGCTTTTGAATATACTATCTAGGTTGGTCATAACTTTTCTTCCAAGGAGTAAGCGTCTTTTAATTTCATGGCTGCAGTCACCATCTGCAGTGATTTTGGAGCCCAGAAAAATAAAGTCTGACACTGTTTCCACTGTTTACCCGTCTATTTCCCATGAAGTGATGGGACTGGATGCCATGATCTTCATTTTCTGAATGTTGAGCTTTAAGCCAACTTTTTCACTCTCCTCTTTCACTTTCATCAAGAGGCTCTTTAGTTCCTCTTCACTTTCTGCCATAAGGGTGGTGTCATCTGCATATCTGAGGTGATTGATATTTCTCCCGGCAATCTTGATTCCAGCTTGTGTTTCTTCCAGTCCAGCGTTTCTCATGATGTATTCTGCATATAAGTTAAATAAGCAGGGTGACAATATACAGCCTTGACGTACTCCTTTAACTATTTGGAACCAGTCTGTTGTTCCATGTCCAGTTCTAACTGTTGCTTCCTGACCTGCATACAGATTTCTCAAGAGGCAGGTCAGGTGGTCTGGTATTCCCATCTCTCTCAGAATTTTCCACAGTTTATTGTGATCCACACAGTGGCATAGTCAATAAAGCAGAAATAGATGTTTTTCTGGAACTCTCTTGCTTTTTCATGATCCAGCAGATGTTGGCAATTTGATCTCTGGTTTGTCTGCCTTTTCTGAAACCAGCTTGAACATTATGGACTATTACTGAATACCTGGAGTATTACATGGAATATTACTGAAGACATGTAATTGAAGGAGAAGTAGGATGTGGCTTTATTGGACATTATACTGGGAATGGTTTAAATAGTTTATTGGTATTTTTAAAAAGTCAGCCAAGTGCAGTCTAAATCTGTGATGCTTTGTGGGCAAATAGAATCTTTGGGTGGACAAATCAGGAAAAGGCACTGCCTCCTCTGGGGAAATTTAGTTCCACACTAGGGTGACTGCTTGCCAGGAAATACAGAATTTAGGATGGAGGCTTCTTGTTTTTGTGGAAAAAAGTTGTTCCTTTGAATTTCATCTTGTTCTTGGCCAGCAGGCTGAGCTTCTGGATATTCTAACGCTCTGGGTTTGCTTTTAGGCCCTCAGGCAGTTTGATTGCATCTACGCAAGATAAACCCAACCAACAGGATGTTGTGTTTTTTGAGAAAAATGGACTTCTCCATGGACAGTTTACACTTCCTTTCTTCAAAGATGAGGTTAAGGTAGGTGCTTAGTTCTTTCAATATCAAATTTAGAGGACTGTCCACAGCTACAGAGAAAGTTTCTATCTGGTATGGGTGTGTAAACAGAAGCCCCGGAATAGATAACAAAAGCAGTGGCTACCTATGACTGAATGTTTTTTTTACAGAACAGAAGTTGTTTTTCTTAAGGAGGTTTTGCAGAGGAAAAAATGGCATTCTTTCCTCACACTAGATAAAAACACAGAAAAGAAATAGAACTGCTAGTTTTTATTGTTTATTTTGACCAAAGCATAATTCTTCCAGTGATAAAGATACTTGTCATTTATAACGTTTAATCCTTAAGAAGGTTGTGTACCATTTGGATCTTTGTGGGATCAGAAACAAATCATGATTATTTTTAATTATGTAAAAAAATTTTTTTAATATAATAAAGATTGAGAGAAGTGTTTAATGAACTCCCATGTACCTATTACTTACTTTCATCAGATATATACGAGCATTTTGCAAAATTATTGTCATCTATTCCTTACTCTCTGGCCTATATACATACACATACACACAGACACACACTTTGTAAAAATTCCCTAGGATTTTAATTCTAGAAATCATATTGTCAATATTCATTTGCCTAACAGTTAAGAACATTTTTCATTATGTAACCACAATTCCATTATCACACCTTACAAAGTTAGTAATAATTTCTTAATATTATCCAATACCTAGTTTGTAATCAAATTTCCCTGATTGTCTTAAAATATCACCTTGCGTTTGGTTAAGTATTTAACTGCGTTTTTTAAAATGTTCTTTACATGTGAAGACAGATTTGTTTAATAACTCCATAGGTTAATAATTTACAGCTAGGGATCGACTCAGGTGTGGAATTATTTGACTTGTGAGAGTAGTAAATTTAGCTCTTATAAAGATTTTGAGATAAATATTTAGTTAAAGGCCAGTGACAGGTCTTTTTCCCTCCTAGGTTAATGGCCTTTTCTGGAATGCAGATTCCACTGTGCTGGCAGTTTGGCTGGAAGAACTTCAGAGGGAAGAAAATCATCTCTAAAAACCTATGGTAAGACAGCACCGATATCTCAGCCTTCTGCCCCATAGAGTGTAGCTGAAAGTAGTAGGCTGTGGAGTTTCCTTTGTCCCTTCCACTTAGTCCTGTAATGGATCAAAGACAACTAAGCAGGGAGGTGGAGATGAGGGAGTGGTTATGGAATTTTCATGGATGATTTCATGAGATGAGCTTTCCATGGGATGATTTCAGTTATGTATCAGGCAGGGTTCCCTAGAGAAATAGAATCAGGGTAGGCTGACTGTTTGGAAAATTAGTGAAGAGTTGATGTTGTAGTCTTGAGTCCAGAATCTGTGAGACAAGACAGGCCCACAGTCTGGAAACTCGGACAAGATTCTGTGTTACAGTCTTGGGGCAAAATTCCTTTTTCTCTGGGAAGCCTCAGGTTTTGCCCTTAAGGTCATAAACTCTTTGGATGAGATCTGTCCACATTATGGAGGCTAATCTGCTGTACTTAAAATTTAATCACATCTGCAGAATACCTTCCCAGCAACATCTTGACTAGTATTGATCAAACAGCGAGACACCATAGCCTAGCCAAGTTGACGTATCAGATAACCCAGTCATTCGTGCTTTTTCTTCATGGATGATATTACTGTAGCAAATCAGAATGCTAGCCAAAGGAATACTGTGGAAGTGAAAGAGAAGTGAGGTTAGATATAAATAAGAATCTTCTATAGATTTTAAATTGTAAATCAAACTGTAAATATTGTTTTCAGTATATATGTAACATGTGGAAACATTAGAAAATTAAGATGGAAAGAAAAAAGTTCTTCCATAATTCTGTCACTCTATAATAGTCATTATTAAAATTTTCTTGTCTTCCTAGGTTTTATATATATCTATAATCTCATTTTTGTTAAATATGTAGGTATGATACCTACAGGTTTCTAGCTTGCTTTTATAATGTATCTCAAACTATTTCCATTTCAGATATGTGTATCATTTTAAATTGCTATATATTGCTTTATGCTACTGTTTATTAAATCCTATTTTGTAGGCATTTAAAGTTCTGTAATTTTTCACTGTCATCAATAGCAGTATGCTGAACATTTTTTTCCATAAATCTTTTCATTTCTTTTCTGAGTGGCTTTCAAAGTTTTTAATCAGTAAAACTTCAGCGGAAATGTTATTTGGAAGTTCATTCATCACAATAGTTCTCGACCCTGGCTGCACCTTTAGGGAAAAAAATGCTATCCAGGCCTCATCTCAGAGTTGCTTTCAGTGTGTTGTAGTGGAGAATATACATCGATATTTAATTTTATTAAAAAGAGCGTCCAGGTGATTTTTTTTTAAGGTGCAGCCAGAGTTGAGAACTGCTGATTCACCAGGTATTAATGGCTCGTCCTGTGATATGCTCACAGGGAAAGTGTTAGTGCAAGAATAGCCACAATACCTGTCCTTACAGAACACGAGTGTGTGATCTAACGTAACCCAAAGCTCGGTGGAAGTATTTATAATAACCTGGTTCAAGAACTAGGTTGGATTTGCTGTGATTGCTGAGTTAAGAGTTAGTGATCAAGGAGATGCTTAAAGAAAAGAAATTCCTTAATACAATTAAAATATTCATTTATTTATGGTGGTGGTGGTGGTGGTTTAGTCACTAAGTCATGTCCAACTCTTGTGACCCCTTGGACTGTAGCCTTCCAGGCTTCTTTGTTCATGGGATTCTCCAGGCAAGAATACTGGAGTGGGTTGCCATTTCCTTCTCCAGGGGATCTTCCTGACAGAGGAATTGAACCCAGGTCTCCTGCATTGCAGGCAGATTCTGTACCGACTAAACTATCATTTATGATAGCTATCATCTGTTTAATAAAAGTTGGCTGTGATGTGATTAGGTGTTTGGTTTTTTTTTCCCCCAGCTTTACTGAGATCTAATTGACATGTAACTGGTACATTCAGGAGGTATAATGTGATAATTTGATACATGCATATTCAATGAAATGCTTACAACAATAGGTTGATTAACTCAATCTTCACTTAATAGAATTATCATTTTTTGTTGTTATGGTGAGGCCACTGAAATCTACTCTCATAGCAACTTTCAAGTATACAATACAGTATTATTAACTGTAGTCACCAGACTATACATTAGATCCTTGGGACTTATAACGGAAAGTTTATACTCTTTGACCAGCTTCTTTCTGCTTCCTGCACCCTGCATGTTTAGGTCTTGTTCTTTTAAGAGATGTTGAAAAGGGTAATTGCATATAATCTTCCATGGATTTAACTGCATGCAAAACAGCTAGAAGAAAATAATAAACATCTTAAGCATAATGGTGCTAGGCTGGTGCTCTTGGGTTGGGCATTTTAATCTAATGGCCAAATTTTCTTTCTAAGTCTTTATGAAAAAACAGCTCACTAAGGCCCTGTCCTATTTTGGTCGCTTTCCATCCTAATGATCATAAAGTGTGAAGGTAGAGGCAAAAATGAACGTGTGTGCTTCTGGCATTACTGATGCTTAACATTTTATCCTCATGGAAAGCTGTGCTTTTCACAGTTTTTTTTATGTTCACTTAGCTGGTCTTTTAATATTTATTTTTATCTGGTGACTCTGCCAAGTCTTGGTTGTGGCATGTGGACCCTAGTTCTCTGATCAGGCATCAAACTCGGGCTCCCTGCATTGGGAGCACAGAGTCTTAGCCACTGGACCTCCAAGGAAGTCCTGCTTTAACAAGTATTGTTAATATTATTACCTTAACGAAGAGGCTGCGCAGAGAGGGTCATTTGAAAAAGAAAAGTGCCTCCTCATCCCTCTCTAGCAAGTGGTGCAAAGTCTGGACCCCTGCCCTCTGCCTCTGATGGCCTTCCTTTCATTTTCCCCTGTAGTTCAGCTCTGGACTGTTGGAAACTATCACTGGTATCTCAAGCAAAGTCTACCCTTCAACGCCTGTGGGAAGAGCAAGATCGTGTCTCTGCTGTGGGACCCGGTCAGCCCATACCGGCTGCACGTTCTCTGTCAAGGCTGGCATTACCTCTGCTATGACTGGCACTGGACGACTGACCGGAGCTCGGGAGATAATTTGAGTGACATGGCGAATTGGCTGTTATCGATGGAAGTAAGGAGCTGCAGAGTGTCTGTGGGCCCGCGAGGGGCCTGAGCCGGGGGCCTGCAGATGTGGTGGTTTGACTGGAACTGGGGGATTTTTGTTCAGTTGATTATTCTGGTGGTTCGCCTTATTTTCACTTGTGCTTTTGGTTTGGATTGAATGGAAACACCCTTTGGTGAGGCGTGTACTCCCCTGAGAACCATAGTCTCTCCTCTTGACCTGCCTCCCCCAACTCTCTTTTCTACTGCAACCATGACCTCTGCATATTTACTTGTCGGGACTTTGAAGACATTGACATTTCTGACCCCGGGTCAAGAGGAAGCCTGCAGTAGGCTTGTGGCATTGCTGTGTCAGCCTTGTTTTCATGCCCTGACATAGAGCCACCTTGACCCTCACAGCACTCTGTTACATTGCTTTGTTTTTTTGATATATGCTCGTTAATTACATACCTTTCCAGGATGTTCAGTTCAAGTCATGGACCTCTACCTAGTTCAAGGATGGGTTTGGTGTTTTTTAATTAGGTTGAGGGTGTTTGTTTACTGAGGAGGAAGAAACAGGAAAGACGTAATCCCCTGAATAGACAGTTCATTTATTGCTGATGACATAAAGGAAAGCTTGCTTCTAAGATTGTAATGTGAGTATTTTGCCATTTATGTTCTATGTAGTAGTCACGATACTGGTTTTGCAGTCACACGTTCTGTATAGAGGACTTAAGCAGATACACCTTGTTACCAGATCCATGCACAAGGAAGTACTTTAAGGATTTTGGTTTAGTCTGGCTTGGTTGCAGGCCCAGGGTTAAAGCTAGAACTCTGACCTTTTGGCCTGCTTGCCCTAGTCCCTGGCACCTGACTCTCCAGGCCCAGAGATGGGACTGCTCAAGGCCTGGAGGTAGCCAGGCCTATCGTCAAGGTCTGATAATAGCCACATACAGACAGAGCCCAATTACTTGCTTTTCTCCCCTCCAGTGTATTTAAGCTGCTGCTGCTGCTGCTAAGTCGCTTCAGTCGTGTCAACTCTGTGTGACCCCATAGACGGCAGCCCACCAGGCTCCCCTGTCCCTGGGATTCTCCAGGCAAGGACACTGGAGTGGGTTGCCATTTCCTTCTCCAATGCATAAAAATGAAAAATGAAAGTGAAGTCGCTCAATCGTGTCCGACTTTTAGTGAGTCCTACCATGGACTGCAGCCTACCAGGCTCCTCCGTCCATGGGATTTTCCAGGCAAGAGTACTGGAGTAGGGTGCCATCACCTTCTCTGGTATTTAAGCTAATTCATTATAAAAACAGCAACGGTTGCTTTTAAAAACGGCCTTGTTTTGCATTTTGAGCATGCGTGCATCTAACCCTCTTCTCTCCCGCTCCCAGACCGGGTGCTGGTGACGGTCTTCCGGCAGAGTGTGGTTCCGCCTCCCCTGTGCACCTACCGGCTTCTGCTCCCACACTCTGTGAATCAGGTCATGTTCTCGGCACGCCCTGAAAAGAGTAACGACCTCGCTGTCCTGGACGCCAGGAACCAGATTTCTGTTTATAAATGTGGTATGTTCAGAAACTATTATCAGGATGTTCTGAATCACATCCCTCCTACACAGAAGCAGTTTATAGTTTGGTGTTGCCTTTGCTCTAAGGCTTCCAAAAATTTTGAAGTTTATAATTAATATCATATTGTCGTGCTGTTTGATTGACCTGTAGGGTTTTGGGGCCCAGGGATTCAATCCTACTCTGGCTGAGGAGAACAGTTCCTTTTGCTTTATTGGAGTTGAAGGGTTAGTTATTTAAGAATAGATAGTACTCAGCTCTAGAAATAACATAGTGTCTCTTTACATGCTTAACATGTTTTAGTTTTCATTGCCATTGCACACATTGTCAGTTGCTCTCACGGCTTTCCTAGGAACTGTGTCAGAGTGGGTTTTTCCGGTTTTATAGACGAGGGAACAGAATGCCGGAGGGTTTGAAGTTTGCTTGAGCAAAAAGGGGCGAGAACCTCAACTTAGGTGTTTCAGTTTCTAGTCTAGTTGTCCTTCCACAGTCCACTGCGTTTCTAGTTGCTTTCCTGATACACTGGAAAAACCTGGAATTTGTGAATTCTGTGTTGTGTCATGAGTTATACTGGCGCATGGCTGTGGTAACCTTGTTTTCAAATAAGGTTTGAATTCTCAGCCTGAAAGGTGCAGAAATTTAAGAAAGTTTGAGATGTGGTTATTTTCTAGATTACTTTATCTGTGAAGTGGATTACCTTCTAGAACCCCATTAACATGCAGGACCTCATGTCATTAATATCAGGAAAATGTTTGTAGTTTACTGTGACAATATTTGCTTTTTTTTTTTCCGTAGGTGATAGTCCACGTGTAGACTCCACAGTGAAACTGGGAGCTGTGGGTGGAAATGGATTTAAAATTTCCCTTAGAACGCCTCATCTGGACAAAAGATACAAGTAGGTTGTTGTTAGTTATCTTGGACCTCTGGAAACAGGAGCAGCCAGCCTCTGTCCTAAACTCAGCCAGCTGTTACTGTCTTATCCTGTGCTTGTTGCTCAATGGAACAAAAAATAGATACAACGCCTGGTCCCTGGTTTTTCGTCTTGGTTGGGGAAGTCAGTTATCTGAACATCATGTGTGCTGATAGGTGTTGATGGAGTGTAAGTCTTAAGCTGACTTAGAAACCATCCCCCAACATCGCTTGGGGAGTTTTCTCCGGGGAAAATCCCACAGGAGAGATGGAAATGAAGATGATGGAGCAGAGTACATTTGCTTTCACAGATGAAGAGTCATACATTGTTAGCGTGTGGCTGACTTCACAGTGTCTACTCTGCTCATCCTACAGCAGAACTTTCTGTTGCTGCGTTTTGAGGCTCTTGGGTTGGAAAGCAACAGGCGTGTTTCCATTGAAGCTATACTATAAACAGTTGGATATAGGAATTATGAGTTCACTTCTGTGAAAATCCAGAATTTGATTCTATTCTATTTAATACGTCCATGTTCTTAACTACTGTACTACTTTGTCTCCCTAGGGAGCATTTATTCCTAAATTAATGGGGAATAATGAATAACTGAATTTAAACTTAATATTTAATTCTTAAATATATGTGTTATATTTAATAAATGAATATGTTTCCAACCTCTGTATGATTTGGAAGCTGACTGTATAATGCTTAGTATTTTTTCAAAGAACATGTACATGAATTTCATTTACAGACTAGAAAGAGATAGAGGACAGATTTAAGACAAACTCGAAAGTGCGAGGCAATTCAGAATATGGTTTCATTTTTTTAAATTGTGAGGAGGATAGCTCTAAGTCATTTAGAGAAGATTTCATGAAGGGCATGAATTACCTTTTTAAATTTTTTAAATTTATTTTTAAACTTTTAATTTTGTATTGGGCTACGCTTAGCAATGTTGTGATAATTTCAGGTGAACAGTGAAGGGACTCAGTCATACATACATGTATTATTCATACATACATGCATGTATTCAACGAGTACTTATCTTGAACCCTGAAAAAGAGATAGGTTGAGGATTTCCAGAGAAGTACGGAGGCTGTCGGTGTGGCGGGTAGAAGAGTGTCGTGAGAACCAGAGTGGGGGATGCTCCTGCGTGGGGCTGAAGTGCGGTGGAGTGACTGAGTCTGGAAGAGCTGACTGAGTAGGAAGAGCAGGCTGGTACCCAGCTGCTTCAGTGAGGACCCAGATGTGCTGCCTGAGCGGAATGGCAGGAAGTAGCCATCATGAGTTCCCGTGTGAAGGAGCAAAAACAAGGCCCTCCACCAGTGTTTAAATGCTGCAGGAGGAAGGCATTGGTGGCAGAGGAATCATCTCTTAAGCTAGTTAGTCATTTTGCTATGAGATCCATAGGAAAGGAGGCATTCAACTGAGACCTAAATATCTACGGAATATTTGAATGCTAGTGAGTGGTGACAGTGAAAGCCTGCTGGAGTTCATTCATGCAGGGCCCAGTACAGGCAGTTTTTCTTGTGTAATCAGTTTCTTAAAGTGGTTTCTTCAGATCTAAAAATCTCAGAGTGTAAGAAACTTAATTTTAAATAGCAGAAAAACATTCTTAAGCCAGGTAAGCATTATTATTTTGGATTTTCTATTGTTGGGCATTACCTTAGGTTTTGTCCCTCCGAATAATTAGGATTTGACTGTATAGAAAGCAGTGCTTTCTCCATTCAGGAAAACTTCAGTAACATGAAGATTTTATTCATGCTTTGAAAATTCTTCAATATTTAAAACAGAATTCCGATTGAGGACAGTGAAGCTGAAGAAGTAAACCCACTGAAGTTCAGCCTGCTCGCCTGGGTTCAGGAAGACATTTTCCTGGCCGTGAGCCACAGTCAGTCCGGCCCCCAGTCTGCCATTCACCATCTGACTGTGGCCCCTTCTGAGACGGACGATGAGCAGGGGCAGCTCAACGTCAGGTATTACAATTCCCTGTATTCCGCATGGTAATAAGCACATGGATACAGGCTTTTTTCTTTTGTGAACATTGGAGTTTTTTGGGGTTTTTTTGCATTCAGAAAGCAAGGTTCAGGGGTGATTGCTTCTTTTTGTACACACACTTTCCAAGAGCATTAAGTCTGATTTTTAGCTCTGTCAAATTATAGACTAAAATGCATCAGAAAATGGTAAAAAATAACACAAATGCCAGCAGATGAGGCAAAATGTTTGTAAGGTGTATTAAAACTTTTAGTTCAACTTATACTTACATTCTAGAAAGTAATTAGCAGCCTAGGAGAATTAGCAACTCATCAATTGTAAGACGTCTACATTTGCACCTCATTTGGAGGATGTTACTGTTCAGTGACTCAGTCATGTCTGACTCTTTGCAACCACCTGGACTGCAGCATGTCCTTCCCTGTCCTTCACCATCTCCCGGAGCTTGCTCAAACTCATGTCCATCGAGTTGGCGGTGCGATCCAACCATCGCATCCTCTGTCGTCCCTTTCTCCTCCCACCTTCAATCTTTCCCAGCATCAGTCTTTTCCAGTGACTCGGCCCTTTGCATCAGGTGGCCAAAGTATTGGAGCTTCAACTTCAGCATGAGTCCTTCTAATGAATATTCAGGGTTAAAGTTATTTTGATGTAGTGACTTCAAAATACTTCTTCAGCCTCCTCTTCTATAATTTTGTTTGGCACTTGATTGCATGTACTACTAGAAAGTCTCCTCTGTTTTTTTTTTTTTTTTTTTTTACTAAAATTCCACAGCTCCCTGACCCTGAGTTTCATTTTGATTCCTCAATGCATCTTTGTCACCTAACAAGTCTCATTAATGAAGGCTGTCTTCTGTATTGCAAGCCCTGTTGTGCAGCAGAATTGTCTGGGAAGCTCTGGGAAATTCTCAGGTTTCCAGTGTCAAAACTCAGCACCTTAGGCATACACTGATAATAATCCCTAGATTCACATGTAATTAAAGTTTCACTGATTAGCTTTAAATCCTGAAAACCGTTGTTGCAAAATTAGGAACCTTTTTTTATTATACTCATGAAACATACTCCAGTGCTGTTATTACTTTCTAATCTTTGATAATGCTTCATATTTTTAAAAAATTTTTGTGAATATGTCTAGGTGCAGAATATGTTCTAGCTACATGCAGACTTAACAAGGGCTCCCTTTAGAAAATGGAGCAATTGACATTGGAAGTGCCTAAATTATGCATATGTCTACTACACAAAATTTGAAATTTTTTATCATTATCTTGTGAAAGGTAAATGCCATTATCTCATTTGCTGTAAAGGAAGTGAGAAGTCATTTAAAATGTATTTCTGCTGCTTTGACTTCTGTTTCTCAGAAAAGACTGTTTCATTCATATTAAATATTAATGTGTTTGATAAATATAAAGTCCCACAATCAGCTTATAGCTCTTCATAGTTAACATTTACTATAACTTACGCTTTGTAAGAGGTACTCTTTTAAGTGCTTTTCCTTGTGTTAACTCACTTATTTTTCACAGCATGTCTCTGACATGTACTGTTGATCGTTTTACAGCTGAGGCACAGAGCAGTTTAAGTAGCTTACTGAGATAATGGAGGTAGAGGCAGGATCCAGGCCCAGCAGTGCACCTCCAGAGTCCATTCCCTTCTTCACAGATAACTTATCCTCTCCAAATCTGTGGCTTTTTTTTTTAGTAATTGGTTAAAAACTCTGAATATATATTAGCATTGGCACCACTTGCTTTTATCGCTACTTCCACTTCCTTTCAGACATGTCTACTTTTGTTGCCTTGACTCAGAAAAAATATAATAGCATTAACAGTCTCCCTTCTTCCCATTAATGAGGCCCACAGATTTCTAGGGATAGGCACAGTAGCCATAGAGATACTGAGTAGGCTCACTTTCCTACAGATGGGCTGCTTTATTTAACACAGTTTGTATTGGGTTGGCCAAAAAGCTCATTCAGGTTTTGGGCACAATAGTATAGAACAACCTGAATGAACTTTTTGGCTAACCCAATATTGGCAGATAAATATTGACACCATATTGTCTACTGAAGGCAGCAAATTGTGATTTACAATAAGTTGCATAAGTTGCCAGAATAGGACTGATGACCTCACAGTGCAGACACCTGGCTTCCTGACATTGTGGAAAATACCTTCATGTTGACAGGTAATTGCATTACCTGGGCTTGTGCTTGCAGTAGTTTATCTGTTAGTGTGTATATAAACATACATGTGTTAGTGTGTATATAAACATGTTTATTATGTTTATGTTGTATTGAATGAGGCAGTGCAGCACCAGAGGGAAATTGCTGCTTTTTCTGTTTTGCAAAATCAATGAATTGTCACTACTTTTGAAAAGAATGATCTATTCATGTTTTTTTCATCTTTTTTTTTCCACTCTTCTCAGTTCATCTGTGACAGTGGACGGGGTCATAATCAGTCTGTGTTGCAACCCCAAGACCAAGTCAGTAGCCCTGCAGGTGGCTGGTGGCCAGATATTTAAGTACCTTTGGGGTGAGTATCAGGATGTTGGGAAAGCATGTTTATGACTTATGTCCATATGTAAATCTTGAGAAAGTGTACTTGTGAGTGTCTTACCAGTGCCACATTGACTATTAGGTCTTTTAACTACCCTAGAAAACCTTAATCTGTAAAGTGGAATCAGCAGATATGTTCTGCCTATATTTTCTCTTGCAACGAACCAGATTATTCTCTGAGTTTCCAAAACACATTTGGAAAATGATTTAAATTGCATGTTAAGTGTTTTGGCAAGCATTGATGTGAGTTTTTTTACAAAGAGCAGATCAGCTCTTGTTAAACCTCATCTGCCAAACCTGCAGAGTCACCCTCTCTGGCTGTTGAACCGTGGAAGAACCCTGATGGGTTTCCTGTTCGGTTTCCTTATCTGTGCACGCAGACTGAATTGGCCATGATTGGAGGAGAGGTAAGTGAACACAAGGCAGAAGAATGTACCTCACAGAGCAGTGACCCAGCATTAACTAGAAAGAGTGTGTGCTTTGAAGGTGGACTTGAGTGGCCACTAAATCTCAAGGCAACAATGGGAAGTTACTCACTTTCCTGAACCTCAGCTTCTCAGTTTATGAAATATGTTTAAGAGGTTGCCTCACGTGTGTCAATAGTAGTTAGTTGATTCCTTTCCTTGGAGGTATAAATTAGAAAATAGAAAAAATGCAGTTGACAGACTTATCCCCAGTTGTATAGAACATTCAAAACAACATGGACAGAACTAACAAAGTTAGTCTTATAAGTAACTTTTGGGGACAACAGAAATGTAATCTTGAAATGGGTATTGAGTAAGTTACTATTCATCAAATATTAGAATTGCCTATAATTGTGCAGAAGGTAGAATGCACTGGTTACAGAACAAAACTGCTGACCAGTTCCTGCCCTTCTGGAAGTTTTAATCTATCAGTATGGGTGTGGCCGCCCCCTCTGATAGGAGAGTGAAGTCAGTGAGCAGGGTGTGGAGGTAGAGCAGGAGGACTGATGGAGGCTGATTAGAGGCCGCTGTGAGGATGCGGAGGCCAGCTTCTGGTGGGCTGGGAAAGTCTCTAGGAGGTGGTGGGATATGTGCTGAGATGTGAAGAAAAAGAAAGCTCTATCTCTGAGAAAGGGAGACTGTTTCAGGGAGGAAGAACTGTGCATATTGTAAATCAACTTAGAGCTCAGCTTATTCAGGGAACCTAATGGAAGCAATGGCTAGACGCAGAGGAGTTGCATTTGCTCACTTAACAAAGACTGAGAAACTGGTGATATTAATCAGGGAGTAATGTGCTGTGCTTCACGGTTGGAAAGGCTGTTCTGGCTGCCCAGTGGGAGTATGCTGTAAGGGACCAGAGTGGAAGTGACTGTTGGAGTGGAGGCAGTGAGGGGTGAAAGGTGATATATTTGAGATGTGTAGGAGACAAATGTTGAGGCTTCTGATGGATTGGATGGCATTAGACCACTTTGCCCTGGACCAACCACATCTTGGCCATCTTGAGTCCTGATTACAGGGACTTAAATGTGAAATCATAGGACAGTAGAACCATATAACAGGAAAATTTTGATTTCACTAGTTTGGTTAGTTGTTTGGTTAGTTGCTAAGTTGAGTCTGACTCTCTTGAGAACCAATAGACTGTAGCCCACCAGGCTCCTCTCTCCATGGGAGTTCCCAGGCTAGAATATTGGAGTGGGTTGCCATTTCCTTCTCCAGGGGATCTTCCCAACCCAGGGATCAAATCCACTAGTCCTATATTGCAGGAGGATTCTTGACCACTGAGTTACCAGGGAAACCCCAGTTTGTTTAGAATTGTTGGTAATTTCGTATTTTATTTTTTTGCAGGAATGTATCCTTGGTCTGACTGACAGATGTCGCTTTTTCATCAATGACACTGAGGTAACATGGCTTGTTTTGATGCTGGATCTTTTTCCATCTTGATTCCAAGTAATATAACTAACTCTCCCCCTTGCCTCCCCAACCTCTTGTAGGTTGCATCAAATATCACATCATTTGCTGTATATGATGAGTTTTTATTGGTGACGACTCATTCTCATATCTGCCAATGCTTTTGCCTGAGAGATGCTTCATTGAAAAGTAAGTTTTCAGTGTAGAAGATAGAAGATAGTCTCTCTTCTAGTATCATTTGTCCTCTGAAGTCTCCATGACTTTTAACGTTTGTCATGTAGTTTTGGCTTTTTATCCTGGAGTCCCAGACTGGAGAAAATGTCAAGTTCATCTACTTAGCCTTTTATCTCATATCTCAGTTAAATCGCTCCATGCCAGTTATCAAAGAGTGGGAGGTCCTTTCTTAAAGCAGATACCCTGAGATAAAAAAATTTCAGGAAATTTCTTAACATAACTCATATTTACTTTGAATTACTGTGTGGATGGCAAACTGGCGATATCCTCAGCCTTCTTTTTGGCCGCCCTCCGTTGTATGTCTGGAGGACTCTCTCTTGTGGTTTGTAGAAAATTGGCTGCAGATTTTCCTCGATTCCCTGCGCCCCTCCCCTGTGTGTGTGTGCGTGCACCTCCCCTGTGTGTGTGCACGCACACAGTTCTGTCACTAAGAAAGAGTAGCCCAGTTGTTGCCTTTGCTTCTCTTGGAGATGGACTCTTTCGCTGATGTGACTGCAGTGTACTGACTGATAAAGCTAAGACATAGAGAGCCTGCCCAGTCCTCCCGCTGGTTTCCATGTCAGTTGAGAAGCTGTTCGTGCATCATGCATGAGGGCGAGATCCTGAGATGAACTAGGATCCTGGGATGAACTTTCTGATCCTGTTATCAGAAAGGCTGATGGTCTTGGAGGCTGAGTGACAGAGCAGTCCGGCCTCATTGTTAACGGCTTCCTTCTTTGGGTAGCGTGCCGTTTCAGCTGCAGTTAATGGAGAGTAGCTTGTCGTGACAGTGATTCTCAAGGCTCGGTCTGTGCTGTCTTTAGCATTGCAGGCAGGTCTGAGCAGCAGCTACGTGCCTAATGGCGAGTCTCTGCGGAAGGTGGAGAGGGGCTCACGCATCGTCACTGTTGTGCCTCAAGACACAAAGCTTATATTACAGGTACATTGATTTTTCAGGCTGTGTTTCTGATTGTCATTTGGCAATAAATACCAGACAGTGCTTGTGGATTATATTTTATCATTTGTATTAATTTATTATAAGCCTTTCCTTGCTAAGTTCTCTATTAGCATTATACAAAGTAGTGTTAAAACAGGCTCTTCCCAGGAAGGCTAAGAGGGAAACCTCTTAAAAGTCAAAGTAAATTTTGAACACAACTAGTTTTGCCAAAAGTGTGCTCATTTTACAGTGCTGTGTTAATTCTCGAAGAAGAGTTAGGTAAAGTTGTATATCCTGGGTATTTAAATTTTTTTCTGTTTAATTAAACATGTTATTGATTTGATTTATTTATTTTAAGATGCCAAGGGGAAACTTAGAAGTTGTTCATCATCGAGCCCTGGTTTTAGCTCAGATTCGAAAGTGGTTGGACAAGTAAGTACCATATATATGATTAGTTAGCTTATTGTTATGACTTATGTGTGAAGATTTTTAAAACTTAAAAAGTATTTAAATATTTCATTACAGATATCTTCAATCAGATTCTCAGAGGCTTTCATCTTTTGGCACTTAGATTCTTAAATTGTATGGTGTAGAAGACATTCCTAGCAGAAGGAATGATGAGGCTCATGGTATTAAACAGCTTCCTAGCCCAAGGGGATCCATATGGGCTTTAGATGGCCTGTGAACCCAGGGCAATTTTACGCCATCCTGTATCTGTGTATTTATCTGGGCAGAAGGTCCAAGGCTTTCAGCAAACTTATAAAAAGACCTATGACCCCAAAATACCTGAGCCACTGTTTGAAGGAAATGATCCATTGTTTGCATCTTTGAATTTGGGGGAAAGTTTATATTGGAAAGATAGATGTTTACTAACATTTTGTTAAAAAAGAAGGTAACCCTGTGTTCCATAAAGATTTTCTTGTGTGAGTGTATGGGGATCAAGTCCTCGGATGGCCTGGATGACTAAGTCGTCACACCATTTAGGAAGGTACTAGTGCCTGATTTTTTTCCATTCTATGATTTCAGAGCAGAAGTCCAGTAGTAGTTGGGCTGTAGTCTTAATTTTAACTGGTTTATATCCTTATGAAAATGTGCTGAGTCCAAGGAACTGAGTTTCTGTGAAATGTCCCCTCTCCATTTTCTGTCTCTCCCCAGACTTATGTTTAAAGAAGCATTTGAATGTATGAGAAAACTGAGAATTAATCTCAATCTGATTCACGATCACAACCCTAAGGTAACATTCTAATCCAATATTTATCATAGTATACTTTAGCTAGAATTAATATGGTCTGAACTAAGATGTTTTGGTGTTTTTTTTTTTTTCTTTTTTTGGGTAGGTGTTTCTTGAAAATGTGGAAACCTTCATAAGACAGATAGACTCTGTGAATCATATTAATTTATTTTTCACAGAATTGAAGTAAGTATTTTGAATAATTCATGAGTATCATATCCATAATTTTCTCTTTTCTGGTTAAGGAAATCAAACAGATAAATAGAGGAGAAAATTTGCTTTCAATATATTTTTTTAAATCTCTTAGCTGTTAGATGCCACATATACTGGATTTTTACTCTTTTCCCTTGTTTTTAAAACTGAGACTTTAAAACATGTCATGAAAATTATTCTTTGACTTTATTTTTAGGTATACACATAAAAACTATTAATTGAAATAAATGGCTTCTTTTTCTGCAATGACTTTTATCTAAGTTTTTAAATGAAAAATTTTGGACATGTAAGAAAGTTGAGAGAGTTGCCCAGCGAGCCTCCTATACCAGCACCTAGATTCTGCAGTTCATATTTTCCTGTATCTGCTTTATCACTATCTACCGTCTGTCCATCCACCATCCATCTTTATTTTAAACAAATTTCAAGGTAATTGTAGACATAAGTCCACTTTGCCTGTCAGTACTTCACCTTGTGTAACATTAACTAGAGTATATTCTTTGTGTACAGGGTCCCACCCCCTTCATGTCAGATTTATCTATAGCGAAATGCACAGATTATAAGTGTACCGTTCACTGAGTTTTGACAAATGTATGCTTCCATGCAGTCCTGGCCCCTATCAAGATAGAGAACATTTCCTTCTCAGAAAGTTCCTCCAGATCCCTTCCCATTTATTCTTTCCCTACCCTTTTGGCAACTGCTCTTTTGAGTTCTTCACTGAAGATCAATTTTGCCTGTTCAGGAACTTCATAGAAGTGAATTGTATACCATAGTGTTGACTTTTCTGTGTAAATAACGCTGCTTTCATTCAGCATGTTATCTGGAATTCATCCATGTTTTTACATGTATCACTAGTTTATTCTTTTTTATTGCTCAGTAGTATGCCCCATGAAAAAGAAAGAAACTGAAAGTGTTAGTCACTCAATCATGTCCAACTCTTTGTGACCCCATGGACTGTAGCCCACTGGGCTCCTCTCTCCATGGAATTCTCCAGGCAACAATACTAGAGTGGGTCGCCAATTCCCTTCTCCAGGGATCTTCCCGACCCAGGGATTGAACCTGAGTCTTCTGCATTGCAGGCAGACTCTTTACCATCTGAGCCACCAGGGAAGCACAGTGTACCATAGTGTAAATATGCTACAGCTTATTTCTTCATTCCTCTGTGAGTGGACCCCTGTACTAGACCCAATTTGGAGCTATATTAATGTAACATCTATAAGCATTACCACTTAAGTCTTCTGTGGATATGTTTCATTTCTCAGTTAGTTTTTCCACTTTTCACTATATATGACTATTTTTAGAATTAACTGCCTTCCAAAAGCCTTTTTTTTCCTACTTTATTTATTTTGTTATTTTTTATTTATTATCTCATCAACACTCCAACATACGTGTTAATAGTTTGGTAGCTGGGACATATGTTTGGTTTGTGCCCTTTTAATACACACTTATTCTTAGGGAAGAAGATGTTACAAAGACCATGTATCCGCCACCGGTTCCCAGCACTGTTCCACGGTCCAGCGACCCTGATGAGAAAAAAGTAGACCTCGTCTGCGATGCTATGAGGGCAGCCATGGAGAACATAAACCCTCGCAAGTGCGTGCACTGTTGTGAGCTGGCATCTGTTGAATGTCAGAAGTGGGGAGTAGTTTTTCTTCAGCTTGTTCATCGCTCTTACTGTGCTATCCTTCACTTACCACTGCAGGTACTGCCTGTCAATACTCACCTCTCACGTCAAGAAAACTACCCCAGAGCTGGAGATGGCACTGCAGAAGGTACACGAACTTCAAGGTAGAGACATGTTGATAGCCTGTGTGTGTCGGGGCCCCGACTGACATCGGGTCTTCCGTTTCGGGAGGTAGCCCTGGCCAGGACCAGCGCCACATCACCAGTCCAGACTGTGGCCTTTTGGTCTCCACCTTAAACCCTGGGTCGGTTTCTTTTGGTGCTGCCCTACAAAGCATGTGCAGAATCATCAAGGGACTGTTTTCCGTCTGGTGTCCACATCTGTCAGGAAAATGTGTTGCTTTCTCTTTTTGGTTATGCTACTAGGTGTGTGGGCTTTTCCCCCCAAATGATTTTGTTCTTTTGTTTCCTTACACGCCGACAGGAAATGCTCCACCAGTCCCTGATGCTGTGAGTGCCGAGGAGGCCCTGAAGTATTTGCTGCTTCTGGTAGATGTTAATGAATTATATGACCATTCTCTTGGGACCTATGACTTTGATTTGGTGCTCATGGTAGCTGAGAAGTCACAGAAGGTATGTGGAGTTACTCCTTCGACATAGCATGTTTGTTGATGTGGACGTGAGAGTGTGAAGCGGTGCTCCTGACATGCAGGGCTTGGGCTGAAATTAAAGCTGTGAGTACAGGCCTCCAGGCAGATCTGCTAGTCTCCAGGGTCCATACTTAAAGTTCATTCTCGATCACTGTTCTGGGCTTATCAGAGTGTTTTGATTGCTAGATTGAACAATTGAAATAAAGCTATTTGATTGTTTTCAAGCTTACAAGCAAAAATGAGAACAAATTCTCCTCTTATAAAGGAAATACAGCAGGTGATTTATAGTCCAGCTTTATCATGCAGCGTCTTTTTCCAGTGGAAACTGGGAACCTGGAGAATAGAAGGGTTCGAGGCCTCTTTGTCTCACGTTGCCATGCTATGGTCCAAAAGTTTGAGCACCTCTGGTTTGCACATTTTTTATCTGTTTCTTTTTTTTTTTTTTTTGCACCCTCAGTTTCATCCCCTATCATTCCTTTCTTTGCTTTTGCCAGAATGACCTTCCCAAAGAGGAAAATTTGATCCCCATGCCTCTGCTTACAATCCTTCATGGGCTCCACCTTCCCCTAGGAAGAAGTTCAGAGGCTCTATGCTTAAATCTCTTCCATGATCTGGTATTTGTGTCTCTCTCAGTTCTCTCCTCTTGAGGTTATCCCCTTTTCTCTCCAGTGGATGCAAGGCAGTACTTTTGTTTCCCAACTGCCACATACCTTTGCAGGTAGCATTACTTCTGTTTCCCTTGGGCCCATGCGCTTCCAGCACGCTCATCCTCTCTGTTCACCTGGCTGATTCTCACTCATCTTGGTTGAAGGATGTCCACCTGACATTTTTTCAGTAAACTGTTGCTGCTGCTTCCCTGCCCAGCATCCAGGGACTGAATGAGATGGCCTTCCTATGTGCTTTTATGACACCCATCGCCTACCAGATGTACCATTCTATCTCTTCTACTAGATTTTAAGTTTCCTGAGGATGAGGGAATCTTGTTTTCCTTATTAACCTATGAAACAATTGGTATTGTGAGATTTAGCTAAGAGTTAGTCATTATTATTCTGAGTGAAAACGAAGAACACCATATGTTAAGGCATTTTTTCCAAATGTGGTTCTATGTAGTTTGATTTTTTATATAATTAACATATTAATACAGTACATATTTTGAAGAGGGCTTCTGTGGTAGCTCAGATAGTAAAGAGTCTGCCTGCAGTGCAGAAGACCTAGGTTTAATCCCTGGGTCAGGAAGATACCCTGGAGAAGGAAATAGCTACCCACTCTAGTATTCTTGCCTGGAGAATTTCTTGGACAGGGAGCCTGGTGGGCTGCAGTCCATGGGTTTGCAGAGTTGGACATGACAGAGCAACTAACAATTTCGCTTTCACATATTTTGAAAATGATGTAGCTTTGGATTTATTGCTATAATTATTATATGTTTTCATTTTTAAAAGTAAATATAATCACAGTCACTAAAATTATCCTTTAAAAATTTTTTTTAGGATCCCAAAGAATATCTTCCATTTCTGAATACACTTAAGAAAATGGAAACGAATTATCAGCGGTTCACTATAGATAAACACTTGAAGCGATATGAGAAGGCCATTGGCCACCTAAGCAAATGCGGTGAGTGGAGTTAGTATCTTTATTTCCGTTCAAATAAACGGTAGGGTATACATTGAAACCAAATGTTAGTTTAGACAGACTGATTTCAGTTTCCACACCTGAAAATGTTAACAGCTGTGGCCACAGACCTTGTTTTTGTCAGTTTTGATAAACTGAGGGTACAGTGATGTCTGAGTGTACTCGGGGAGCTGTCAGTTTTGAAAAGCTGACGGTACAGCAGATGTCTCTGAGTGAACTCGGGGAGCCCCGTAGCTCAGATCCTTTTGAGTCAAGTGATCACCTTTGAAATTCACTTCCGTGTCTCAAAATCACAGTTGGTTGATGCTTCATTCTTCCCATGGTATATGCAGACACCCTAAGGAGACCCAGCTTGTCTGAGTGGCCATACCTTCTGTGCCCCGAAAGACACAATTCTGACTGGCAGTTGTGTGCAGTAGAACCAGCACGATGCCAGGCGGTCGTTTCACCCATGGCTGACTGGTGCTGGAACCTCGGCCTTCAGTATTTATGATTTTTTCCCTGATGGCTGAGACAGGGATGAGAAGAGTCGCCTGAAGTGCTTGGATTCAGGTCTGTGTTCCTTGGAGAATCAGGTTCATCTGGCTAGGCTGGGACTCAGGCGTGTATATATGGTTAATAAGCTCCCTAGATGATTCTTATTAAGAAGGTTGAGGAAACACTGGGCTGGATGGTCATTTCTCAGGGGACATGTAAAATTCCTTTTGAGCAGAACTCTGATCCCAATTAGTGCTTCTCAAATCTCAGAATCTGTAGCGGTGCTCATTAAAGTTCACATTCCTGCATTCCATTCCTCTGGATACTCTAATTATGCAGGTCTTAAGAAGTTCCCTTGTTGATTTTATGTAAGGACCAGTGGTAGAGATGAAATCCATTACGCTTCTCCAGTCTTAAGCTTGTGTGTGTATGAATCTTATTCCTGTAGGACCGGAGTACTTCCCAGAATGCTTAAACTTAATAAAAGATAAAAACTTGTATAACGAAGCTCTGAAGCTCTACCCACCGAACTCGAGCAGTACAAGGTGTGTAGCGTGTGAATGAGTGCTCCTGATTTTGCGTCCTGCTTCCATTGGAAAGGAATGAGGATCTTGTGTCCCTGACACTTTCCTTGGTTTCAAAGTTAATCTTCAAACTAATTACTCTTATCTTGAACTTCTTATCTGAGAGGATGGCCCTCACCTATTCCTCTTAGAAAGAAGTTGCCTAGGCCAGAAACCTAGGCATTGTCACTGGATCCTTATCGGAAATACTTTGGGGGCTTCCATCCTGCCCCCTCTAGCCCAGCCTCACCGAGCATCCTGAATAGTGCATCTTTCCCATATAATTCTGCACGAAGTTTGGTTTATTTGTTTAAACAAACGTCTGTTTAGCTTTTCTCATATGCTAGATACTTCACTTATCAGATGTTACAGCCTGATGGGTGCTGTGCACAGTTTTAAATGAGGAAGCACTTTGCCCGAGAACCTGCGATGTGGAGCCCATGCCATCATCAGCACCATTTTCACTTTGTCCACAAATTGCACACATCTTGCTGTGAGCTGGCCGCTGCCTCCTCTTAAGCATCGGCTTTCTCTGCCAGCCCCCTACCTCCCTGTCCTTTAGCCCTCCTTGTCCTTCTAAACTCAGTTCTCCTCCGCCGGGAAACCATTCCTGGATGCGGTGCCAGACACTGAGCTCCCAGCACACCTCCTTCTTGCCTTGGGGATGGCATTTATCAATCTGCTATGTACTGATTTTTTTCCCCACCAGGCTGTGGGTTCCCTTAAGGGCAAGGGCCTCATGTTGTATCCCTCTGTTTCCCTGCCTAATGCTGAGCTTGGGGAACAGAGAATTTGGCCAAAGGCCGCCTCTTTGCTCTCATGTTCATGATCTGTTCCTCTCCTGTGTGCGCTCTGCTTCAGTTGTCCTGGCCTTGTTATTCCTACCTGTGTGTTCCGTACCCATTCCTGCCTGATGGCCATGGTGCCTTCCGTGCTCTTGGTGCAGAACACTCTCCCTTAACTCTTCACGTGGCTTCTCCTCACAGCCCTTTGAATAGCATTCCCATCACTGTGTCCCTTTACCACTGTCTGCCATTATATTGTTGACCATATCGGGTTTATGAAGTATGTTCTCTTTCACTACCAACAGTAGCTTGATCATGGGTCTTGTTAGAGTTTTTTGTGTTTGGTTGGTTGGCTGGTTTTTTTTCCCCCTTGTTATATTTTTTGCATTTCTGTCTTACTCCCACTGCCCTGAATAGTACTCAGTAATTATTTGTTGGATGAACAAACAGCATATCCTCATTAAGGTTTTGAATGAAAAGAAGGTTGAATTCACTAGTCATCCACAGGGTCTTTCTAAGTAATTCCAAGGAATTTGAAGTATAATGACCAAGACAGCCTTCTCTGGAGATTTAAAGAGCAAGTCGCCACCTCTGCTTGCTGACCCTGTGTCTCCTCCTCCCAGGACATCAGCATTGCTTACGGGGAACACCTGCTGCAGGAGCACCTGCCTGAGCCGGCAGGGCTCGTGCTCGCCCGCTGCGGTGCTCACGAGAAGGCTCTCCGCGCCTTCCTGGCCTGTGGCAGCTGGCAGCAAGCGCTCTGTGCAGCGGCCCAGCTTCACTTGCCCGCAGAGCAGCTGGCTGGCCTGGGCAGGACTCTGGCAGGTAAACATGGTCGTGAAGGTTCTCCCAAACGAGAACTTCCCCTAAGGGTTTGTGTTTCTTTGGTTTCGTTTGGAATTTTTGCAAATATCTGTAAGGCAGCCCACTTTGATGCCCTCCCACAGGCACTGATAAAAATTAATTTGGAATGGCTTACTAGGTAGAGTAAAAGTGGAACTGCTACAAGAGTCCCCAGATACGATGGCATGATAGGGAAAGCAGTTCACGTCTCTCTGTCACAGTTCTGGCAGGTCTTCCCGCGGTGCAGATCTGCCGTCTCTTCGGCAGTAGTTGAAGCTGGATTTTTTCCATATCTGTGTTCCAGTCCTCGGAGAAGGGAAAAGCTGGAGTCATGAGAGAACACTTTAACTTTTTTTTAATACTTATTAATATTTTTAGTTATTTGGAGTGGCAGGTCTTAGTCGTGGCATGTGGGATCTAGTTCCCTGAACAGGGACCAAACCTGGGCCCCCTGCATCGGGAGTGCAGAGTCTTAGCCACAAGAGCACCAGGGAAGTCCCAGGAACACTTAACTTTAAGTTGGCGATGACCTAGCTAACCCTCCTCCATCTCATTCACTGAAAGTCACACCTTATAGGTACACTTGATACAGTGTAGCTGGGTAGCCAGGTGCCCTATGAGAATGTAAAGATGAATTTGGGGATGGAGCCATTCAAATACAGACAGTAGATTGTTGGAAAACAAAAACATAATGGCGGTTTTCAGAAATGAGGCCAAATGTACAAGCAGTCCGAAAGCAGAGCCAGTTTAGCTGTTTCAGGGCGTGAAACCAGAGGCGAGGCTGTTGCAGAGTCTGATTCCTTAGAGTGGAGTGGCATTCCCAGAGTGCCCAGGAGAAGAGACAGGTGGGGCTCTGGCCCTCTCAGTCATGCTTGAAGTGAGTGGCTGGTATATTTTCCCTCTATTTTTCAAGAGTCTTGTAAATATTGTTATGATTTCCCCCAAAACAGCCCTGAAAAAAAATTCAAATTATAGCCTGTTAAACCTATGAACATGTTCTATTTAGTTATTTCACTTTGTTTTTTTTTCCCCTTGGGATTAAAAAAATGTGAGATGATGACCTTTCTTTTTCTGGCATTTTCTGGTTATTAGATGGCCTCCCTGGTAGCTCAGCATGTTGGTTCTGTAGACTCTTCTATAAGCTCTTTCGATTTCCAAGCTGAAATCTTTTTTACAAGTACTGAGAAGTCCTTATTTGAGTCCTGTTAAAACTGTTCATTCTGGCTCCATTGATACTTCTGCTCTAGAAACTTGTTATTTGTAGCTTATACTTTCCGGCTCTGTTCTTGGGATCTGTTTTCTTACATTTTTTGTGACTCTTAGCTTCCTGTTTTTCATGCCTTATAGTGCAATATACCTAGTTTTTCCAGATGTTTAGCAGAAAAAGGTGGAGAAGAGAATGGACAAAGTTTTGGGGAACTGTTATAAGGTGGAGTCACTTCACTTGTACATTTAACTTGGGCAGTTTACTCAAGTCACCAAAAGGGAAAAGATAGCTGTTTAGTGGAGGTGACTCTTCCTGGTTTTGTAAATGATAATATGCCCTGGAATTAGCATGAAATAGAAGACATGAATCTGCCAGCCCCTTGGTTAACTTTGGTTTCTATGTGCCTCTCATGGAGGCACACTCCCCCTCGACCAAGAGTGATTCTCAAATCTAAAAATACTGCCACATTTCTGACAAATGCGAACCACCCCCATCTAGTGCTCAACCAAAGAGACAGCAGCATCTTCCTATTCGAGGAAGAAATGGATTAGTGAGAGTGCTAGGTCAGTTTCTATATGAATGCCTTTGTAAGCATTTTTTCCTGAATGATTTTGACTATATGTGATTTTCATATCCCATGCTAAATTTAGATTTTAACTGCCTCTTTAGAATAGGACTCTGGTATTCCTGCCTATATCTCTCATAGAAGTTCACAAAGTGTTAATACTTTGCTTGATGCAAAACAGACATGATGCCGTAGGTGGCTCAGTGGTATAGAATCCGCCTGCCAGTGCGGAAGAAGCAGGTTAGATCCCTGAGTCAGGAAGATCCCTGGAGGAGAAAATGGCAAACCACGCTAGTATTGTTGCTTGGAAAATCTCATGGATTGAGGAGCCTGGCGGGCTACAGTCCATGGAGTTGCAGAGTCGGACATGACTGAGCGCATGCATCAAAGACATCCTGATGAAGCCTGTCAGCAAAAGAATGGTTAACTCTGTCTTACCCAGTGCTTCACAAACATGCTTGACCTGAGGATCGTTTCTTGGTCCTGCCTTTCATTGTTCTTTGAACAATCTTGGGGAACACTTTTGAAAGTGCTCTTTTAAAGCAGCTCATTTTGAGTGTATACTCTGTAGAGCTCAATCTCCAATATGTCAGAGACCATTTTGGTTTAAATAGTACCACTGAAAACCATTTCCACTTGTGTTTTGGTAATGCTGATCTTGCCAACTAGGAGAGTCAAATGCTTATTATTGTCTTTGCAGGAAAGCTAGTTGAGCAGAGGAAACACAGTGATGCGGCCACAGTTTTGGAACAGTATGCTCAGGTAAACTCAGTTCTTCCCTTCCACTCACACCCCCACAACACACACACACACCAAGTAATTATTTTTCATTTGTACCTTAGCAATCATGAAAATGAAAGGAACTGTGGGTATTCAGGAAATCCAGAGATAGTATTTCCCTTGAAGGTCTTCCATCTTGCCTGCTTGACTTGGAAATCTAAATTCAGTATATCTCTACATAATTGTAATTTCTGTGAGGTAGAATACCAAAGAACTCTAATGTGCACTAGTGGCTTGACCTCGGTGGAAAGTAGAAATTAAATCATAAGGCAGTTATATTTTTTATATTAACATACCAAAGTAGGAGCAATGAGAAAAGACCATTCTAAACCCAAGTGACTGAACTTGAGGCCTCCTTTTTTGGCTTTCACTCCCATTGTCTCTCTTGGAACTGTCTCTCTCACCTCAGGCAGCGTTTTGGGTTCCAGTTTTCCAGCAGATTATAAAGTATCCATACCAGCTTTTGATAGAATTATAGATTTATTATGAAAATAGTAAATCCATGCATTTTCATGGCCCATGGACTCAAAGGACACGGGTATACAAATGTTACCAGGGATTCCGGGTATACAAATGTTACCAGGGATTCCTTCCTTGTAGAGTTTTGGCCTTTGATCAGAAAGTGTTGCTACAGTTGTTACTAGCAGGCACACTTGCATACTAAATTATGCTTTTATAATACTTCATTGTCTTTTGTGTAATAAGGATGAGTGAAAGAAAATAACTAAAATTTGATATCACTAGATCCTAGAAAGAGAGGATGGTGATTCAACTGAAAACATGTCCCACTGAAGATGGTTAATTAAATGGATAGGATGCTCGCTTGTGATTTCTAACATTTCTGTTTGATTCTTAGGATTTCTCTGTCTCTGGTCTCATTACCCATCTGTCCTTGCATGTTTCTCTTTTTTCCATTTGAAGTGTTTTTTGATATATTTATGTATGTATTTAAGTATGATATATTTATCATACTTATTTTTTAATTCCCAGCCTCATAATCTCAAGATACCTGCCATATCAGTGTCCAGTTCTGCTGCTTGCTCTGACTCTTCAAACTGCATTTTTATCCCTTTTTAAAAATGCCTTATAGTTTTTTTGTCAAAAGCCTAATGTGATACCTGAGTAAAAGGAAATTTGATCAGAAGGCTTTTAGTGTGATAATGAGGCTGGGGTTTGGGTAGGAGGAGGCGTGTTCTCTAGTCCTGTGATTAGGCCTTGCTGAGTATGTGCTTCAGCTGTGAACTTCACCAGGGCTTGTCAGTTGTTTTTCACCCCCAGTAGGACAGGAAAGTTAGAGTGGGCCAGAGTTGAGTATTTCCCTGCCCCTACATTGGAGGTCCTGGTGAAACCCTCTTTGATTAGTCTCTGGCAAAATATTTTCTCTTGAGAGCAGGTCTTGTTAAAATCAGCATGCTTTGGGTATATTTTCACGTCTTCTTTTTCCTTCCCCCTGCTAGAAATATGAGGATATTTCCTCATACTCACTATGAGAAGTTCTCTTAAGGCTCGTGGAGGTAAAAACTCATAAAAATGTAGCATCTCCCTAAGTATGGGCCCCTATAGAGTGTTTACTCTTGGTCTTATCTACAGGGAGTGATTAGCTAGAGAAATACAGTCTTTCACCCTGTGTATGATGTTTGCTAGTTTTTGGCAAAGGAGTTGTTTGTTCAGTAGATGTGAGAAACTGGTAAGGCTCTTATTGGATTTAGCAAATTACAACCTGGGGGCCAAAGCTAGCTGACCATGTGTTTTGTTAATAAAGCTGTATTGGAACATAGCCCCACCAATTGTTTATACATTGTGTGGCTGCTGTTGCACTTAAAACCACAAGAGTTTGAGGACTTGTAACAGTCTGTCCCAGAAAGCCTAAAATATTAACTGTCTCACATTTTATGGAAAAAAAATTGCCAACTCTCGCCTTCTGGGTTGAGAAAATTCTCCTCTGTTTCTGGTTCTGAGAGTGTTTATCATGAATGAGTATTAAATTTTGCCGAATGACTCAAGATATGTTTTTTGTTTAGGCTAGTGATAAGGTGAATTGCATTGACTTTTTTAATTCTTTTTTATTTGAGTATAGTTGATTTACAGTGTTATGGTAATATACAGGAAAGTGATTTGGTTTTATATATATACATATATACATTTATATATATACATTTTTTGTATTCTTTTCCATTATGGTTTATCATTGGATACTGAACATGGCAACAGTTCTCTGCGCTGTACAGTAGGACCTTGTTGTTTACCCATTCCATATGGAATAGCTTACCTCTGCTAACCCACCCTCCTACTCCATCCCTCGCCTAACCCCCCTTGGCAGCTGCTCACCTGTTCTATAAGTGTGAGTGCATTTCTGCTTCATAGATAGGTTCATTTGTGTCATATTTTAGACTCCATATAAGTGGTATCTGTGGAACTTGTCTTTCTTTCTGACTTTATGTAGTGTGGTAATCTCTAGTTGCATGCATGCTGCTGCACATGGCATTGTTTCATCTTTTTTACGGCTGAGTAGTATTCCGTTGTATATATGGGCCACATCTTCTTCATCCATGCATCTGTTGATGGACATCTAGGTTGTTTCTGTATCTTGGCTATTGTGGATAGTGCTGCTGTGAACAGTATTATATATGTACACGTACACAAGAGAGTTCCAGAAAAACATCTATTTCTGCTTTATTGACTATGCCAGAGCCTTTGACTGTGTGGATCACAAGAATCTGTGGAAAATTCTGAAAGAGATGGGAATACCAGACCTCCTGACCTGCCTCTTGAGAAAACCATTTGCAGGTCAGGAAGCAACAGTTAGACCTGGACGTGGAACAACAGACTGGTTCCAAATAGGAAAAGGAGTACGTCAAGGCTGTGTATTGTCACCCTGCTTATTTAACTTCTATGCAGAGTACATCATGAGTAACGCTGGGCTAGAGGAAGCACAAGCTGGAATCAGATTGCCGGGAGAAATATCAATCACCTCAGATATGCAGATGACACCACCCTATGGCAGAAAGTGAAGAACTAAAAAGCCTCTTGATAAAAGAGAAAGAGCAGAGTGAAAAAGTTGGCTGAAAGCTCAACATACAGAAAACAAAGATCATGGCATCTGGTCCCACCTGGTCACTTCATGGCAAATAGATGGGGAAACAGTGGCTGACTATTTTTTTGGGCTCCAGAATCACTGCAGATGGTGACTGCAGCCATGAAATTAAAAGACGATTACTCCTTGGAAGAAAAGTTAAGACTAACCTAGATAGCATATTAAAAAACGGAGACATTACTTTGCCAGCAAAGGTCTGTCTGGTCAAAGCTATGGTTTTTCCAGTGGTCATGTATGGATGTGAGAGTTGGACTATAAAGAAAGCTGAGTACCAAAGAATTGTTGCTTCTGAACTGTGGTGTTGGAGAAGATTCTTGAGAATCCCTTGGACTGCAAGGATATCCAGCCAGTCCATCCTAAAGGAGAACAGTCCTGGGTGTTCATTGGAAGGACTGATGCTGGAGCTTAAACTGCAATACTTTGGCCACCTGATGCGAAGAGCTGACTCATTGGAAAAGACCCTGATGCTGGAAAAGATTGAGGGCTGGAGGAGAAGGGGATGAGAGAGGATGAGATGGTTGGATGGTATCAGCAACTCAGTGGACATGAGTTCGGGTGAACTCTGGGAGTTGGTGATGGACAGGGAGGCCTGGCGTGCTGCAGTTTATGGGGTTGCAGAGTTGGACACAACTGAGCGACTGAACTAAACACATACGCACATATGGAGGAATATTATTCAGTCAAAAAATAATGAAAAATTGGTGCATGCTACAGCTTAGATAAAACTTGAAAAGATAATGCTGAGTGAAATAAATTAGATATAAAAGGACAAATATTGTATAATTCTACTTATATGAGGTACCTAGAGTAGTCAGATTCATAGAGACACAGTAGAATGATGGTTGCCGAAGGTTGGGGGGGTGGGGAGAGAGGGATTTATTGTTTCATGGATATAGAATTTCCTTTTTCCAAGATAAGTTTTGGAAGTTGATAGTAGTGGTGGTTTCACAACAATGTGAATTTGCTTGATGCCCCTGAACTATACATTAAATGGCTAAAAGGGTACATTATGTATTGAATTTTGCTATAATCAAAAAAATAAGAGGAGAGAAAAGGAACAAAGAACTGATGAATCTTTAAAACATATACCTAAAAATAAATAAATAAATACAACATATACCTAACAAAAGAAGTCAGGCACAAAAAGTCACCTATTGTATGGCTCCTTTTATATAATATATCCAGACTGTGCAAATCCAGAGAGACAAAAAGCAGATTAGAAGTTACCGGGGGGTGAGAGAAGTGGGAAATACGGAGGGATTGGTTAATGGATATGAAGTGCATTTATGTGATGATAAAAAAAAATTTTTTTTATGATCCAGAGAGATGATATGGGGTGCGAGGTGGGAGGGGGGTTCAGGATTGAGAAATCATGTACACCCGTGGCTGATTCATGTCAATGTATGGCAAAGCCAATACAGTATTGTAAAGCAACATAAAGTAAAAATAAAAATTAAAAAATTTTTGAGAGTAGGGAGAGCTTGTGATTACACAACATTGTGATATAGTAAATAGCATCAAATACACTTTAAAATTATTCATTGTATGTTATTAATATATGAATTTTATGTCAGTAACACACACACATTTCCAGTCAAGCAAAACACATATACTGTGTTTCTTTGGGACATATGGTATAGGCCTAAAATGATCCTTTGGGGTCTGGGAAGAAAATGTTTATTTAACCTTCTTAGTTAAAAGTAACTTATTTAAAGTCGTATATATGTATATAGATTGTTTAAAACACTAAAAGCAAATAGAAGAAAATAAAAACACCTCTTCCTACCACTCATGCATGCAGGCATGCTAAGTCGCTTCAATCATGTCCGACTCTGTGTGACTGTTGCTTTCCAGAGTTTCCTCTCTCCTCTCTGCCTTCCCTACTCACCCCACTAACACACACATGCATGCACACACACACACACTGCACACAGATGTAGTCTTTAACCAAAATGAAATTATACTGTTTGTAAATTTGGTTTGTTTGCTTATAATCTTCCTCTCTCCATATTGACACATTTTAATTTATGCAATAATGAAAAGTTAAGTTCCCTCAATATTCCAAAGTTGTTTATAGTAGATTGATCCAAATTAGATTCCTTCCTAAGTCCATGTATTGTATTCATTATCTTATGTTCTTTAAATCCCTTTTTATCTAGTTTATACACACCTTTTTTATGATAGAGATTATTTGAAGAAATCCAGCCAGGTGTCTCTTATTTCATCCTTTAAAAATGTGTTTTATGTGCTTTTTAAGAACATAACGTAATTATATATTAGGGTACATAATCAAAAGTTTTTAGTGGTAAGGATGTAAGCATCACAAATGGCTTAAAGACTGTAGATGTTTAATAAAGATGTTTATTAAACTTACTTCAGTTTTTTATAGGTTTGAAGTTGTTTGAAATACAAAGAGAAAAAAATAAGCATTAAAAGAAGAAAAGGTTTGGAAGGTTACAGTTCTAGTCGACCCTTTTTTCACAGTGTGGTCTTGTTAATTCAGGAGCCCACCTAAATCTCCTGAATCAGACGTGGAGGTGCAGCTGGGAAATGGGCGTTTCTAACAGTCTCTTGTGGTTTCAGTGCTCAGGGATGTGGAGAGATGATGCTCACCTTGTGTTTTGTGGTCATTTCCAGAATTGACACTCCTTATTTGTCTTTTGCATCAGCATCTATCAAGCATCCGCTCTAGACCAGACCCTATGCTGAGAACTGGGCTTGTGAGCAATAGAGGCAGCTCTTTGGGCAGTTTTGCAGTTTGATATGGTGGCATCTGACATGCTTGCCCCATTAGCCTGTTATCTTCCTTGATCTTCCCTTGTCAGGACCATGAAGAAGCTGTGCTCGTGCTGTTAGAAGGAGCTGCCTGGGAAGAAGCTCTGAGACTGGTAAGAGGACGCCAGAACTCCTCCCTGCCGAAGTGCTCAGTAGAACGAGGGCCTGCACGGGGGAGACAGTCAGCCAGAGTCCCTGGTCTTCTGAGGCTTCCGAAGTTTGGCAGAAGTAGTTCAGGCTCTGATCTAAGGATAAGCAGTGCTTTTTAAATCATTTAATTAATTTATCCTTGAGGTGTGGAATTAGTCCTCTAAATGTGAAATGTTACTGTTTTTTACTGAAATGATTTAGGTTTTCTTTGGCCGCCTTGCAGGCCTGCTCCTCCGGAAAATATCCCGGTCACCTCTGAAAGTGATCCATTCCCTAGCGTCTTAACTTTCCAGTGACTTGAAGTTTTCCTGCCTGAGATTATCTTTTATTTTTCCTTTTAGGTATACAAATATAACAGACCAGATATTATAGAAACCAACATAAAGCCTTCCATTTTAGAAGGTGAGGGTTGTATTTTAGAAAGAATTCCTGATTTGAAAGTATCAAGATGGGAAGGAGAGGAAGACGGGAGAGTACTATCTTTGCTGTTACATCCTTTAATCATGTCAGTGATGAAAGAATGCATTTTATTGAGTCAACCAGAGTTCTCCACTGGGTGAGATAATTGAATTCTGACCATGGTTTTTAAATGTGCTATGTTAAATGGGCTTCCAGTGGTAAAGAATTTGCCTCCCATTACAGAAGATATGGGTTTGATCCCTGGGTCGAAGAAAATGACAGCCCATTCTAGTATTCTTGCCTAGGAAATCCCATGGATGGAGGAACCTGGGAGGCTACAGTCCATGGAGTCATGAAAACTTGGACAGACTTAGTGTCTAAACAATAGCAACAGTGATATTAAATAGTCACACATGAAATATTTGAATGTTAAAAACCTGTGGATAAGATACAATTAAAAATTTTTGCATTGGGGAATAGTTGGTAAACTTACATATGAACTATTAAATAATATATCAAATGGTTAATTTTCTGCATTTAATAATTGGATTGTGATTATATACATAATATCCTGATTCTTAAGAAAGAGATGCCAAAGTATTTAGGAGGGAAGGATCTATCTGTAACTTCCTCTCAAAGGGTTCCACAAAAATAATTGTGTGTGTGTGAGAGAAAGTGGAGAGAGAAACAGAGGGAAGCCAAAAATATATAATAATATTAATAATTGATAAATCTAAGTGAAGCGTGTGTGTGTGTATTCATTGAACTATTGCAACTTTTATGTAGGTTTGAAGTTTCAAAATAAAAATTTTTTTTTACAATAAAAAGAAGTGCTTATCCTGTGGCCTTGTGGTTAAGACAGCTTCCAATTCTGGGGGCCCAGGTTCAAACCCTTGTCGGGGAACTAAGATCCTGTATGCTGCACGTCATGTCCAAAAAAAAATAATAAAAATGAAAAGGACCTTTGCAGAAGGTTAATCAATAACAGATGAGTGTTAATCAGTTCTAGAATACTCGAATGTACATTGTAATTCCTTAAATGCAAAGTATAAGAGTAGGATGTCAGTTTGATGTATAGACATCTTTGGGAGTAGAGGTTGATTTTAAGCCCTGCACAGTCTACCCTGTAAGTAATGTCTAGCCTTTCTGACATTAACATGCATTCACATTCTTACCCTGTCTGCTCTCTACTACCCTGTCCAACTTAAAACTGGGAGAGTTCTCTGTGTATCATTGTCTTTACGTACTCCTACCTGGGTCCTGGGAGCATCCTCCTGAGCCCTGTAACAATCCTTCTAGCTCAGTCTTACTTGAATTTTTCTCCACTAATGAGAACCTAGAAAAATGCTGACGATTCATCAGCAAAGACTGAATACTTACAGGTTTAGGAAGCATTTCATGACTTTCTTCCTGTTTTTATTAATAGCTTCCTGTATACTCCTTTTATTTGCCAGTCCTCTCTTGGGTTAGATAGTAAAGACTCTTATTCAGGTGATTTACAAGTTTAGTGGTAGAGTGTTTTCCAGGATGATGTTGATGAACTTCAAGATCTTGAATCTCAATCTCCAGTTCATTCTCCGAAAGCATTGTTGGTTAATTCTCCATTAAATTTAAAGAAAAAAATCCTACGTGAAAAATTGATAACTTGTTTTCTTTTCATTAAGCGCCAAATCCCTTGTCAACCTCTCACTCTAGTTTTTTCTCTTTGCTTAAACATGTTTAAATTACTTTCCATCTGCACCCTCAGCCCAGAAAAATTATATGGCATTTCTGGACTCTCAGACAGCCACATTCAGTCGCCATAAAAAACGTCTGCTCGTGGTACGCGAGCTGAAGGAGCAGGCCCAGCAGATGAACCTGGGTGAGTGCCTGCCTGGGGACAGTGGAGCTTGCTGGTGGTGTTGGGGGCAACGTCACACACTGTCTTATTAGCCACTTACTGTGCCTTCTGCAATGTGGTTACTGTGGAAGGCTGAGGCCTCTGTGAAGGGCATGTGTGTGTCTTTGTCATGGGTACTGGGGAGAGTTTGAGGGCAGAATCAAGCACGAATGGAAAGAGGTCTACCAAACGTTCCCCACTCACCCAGCCAGAGGAACTGACTTCAGTATTTACAGAATGAATCTCCTCATCTCCAGAAGTTCCTTTGCTTTAAGAGAAGAATAAAGACCTTTGGTAAAGTGCTAGCTTACAGTGGTAAAATTGTATTTACTATCTATTGGTGACTAGTGGTTATTGCTACATTGAGTTTAGTCTGTTGAGCACAAGGAGAGCACCTCCTCTTTTTTATTGAAGGATAGTTGACGTACAGTGTTGTGCCAGTCTAGTGGCTCAGTTACACACATTTGTGCTGTATTTTAGATCAGCTTTGTACCAGTTTTGCTACCTCATTAGAGGTGACCTGGATAACTATGGTTCATTTACCCTGCTGAAGGTGACCCTTATCTGCAGGGAGTTTTCAATTCTGTGTCTGGTTCTTCTTTTCTAGACGATGAAGCACCCCACGGTCAAGAGTCAGACCTCTTCTCTGAAACCAGCAGTGTCATGAGTGGCAAATACTCTCACAGTAACTCCAGGATATCAGCGTATGTATCATGTTTATTCAGCACACTCACCATTCCCTGGGTGTGTGGAGAAAGGAGAAGTGAAGAGGTCAGCTTTCACCAAGACCCTGCAGCAGGAGGCGGGGACTGGGAAAGTTGTGGAAGGACCTTCCCAGCATGTCTAAGAGCTCAGACTTGACTGCAGATGTTTTCTGCTGCAGCTTCGTGGCCTACGTGTTTGCCCGTTGCTCATACGGCACTTACACTGAGTACTCAATTTATATTTAACATCTGATTTCATTCATTTAACAAATATTAAGTAACTATATGTAATGTATAGGCACTGAAAAACTAGAAAGATTATAAAGAAAAGTGAGTTCACACTTCTTCAAAGTTCAGTTGGTCAGCAGTATTTACTGAACTAGCTGTAGTGGATATTACAGAAACCTTTTAAGGAGATGTGAATTAATAAGAATTTGTAGACTTAATTGGGAAACAGAAGACAGTGCATGATGATATATTTAAACCAAATGGTGTTTTAGGAATTTAGAGTGGACATCTGTGAGATTGGGTGGGATAAACAGAAACTGCAGGAAAGCCACCCAGACTGGGCTTTTGGGAGTTGGGGTGAGGGTCCCAGATGAAACAAATGGCATAATTAAAGACCTGAGGCAGGAAAGAATGTGGGGTTCATTGATATATTCTATGATATTCAAATTCCAGTCTGATATGTCTGTCTGCTTTAATTTTGTTGCCTTTAAATTTATTTGCTTTTTACTACAAAATTGAAGCTGGTTGTTCTTCTCATTGCTCCAGCTCTGATTATCAGATGTAATCTCATTTTATTCTGTATCTTAAGCAAAACTTCAAGGCCAGCCATCACTTTTTAGGCCTTTCCTTATTATTTCCTGCTTTTTCGCTACCAGTTGAATTTTATGTATCATTTTAACACCTTCACCATTTTCCCCAAAATACAAGCACCATCTGTATATACCCTGGTTTCCCAGAAAGTTAGTGACCATAGTTATTGCTACATTCTTTTTAATCTGCTGAGCACAAGGAGAGCTCTCCTCTTCTTTATTGAAGCATAATTGATTTACAATGTTACAATTCTCAGCTGTACAGCAAAGTGATTCAGTTTACACATATATACATTTGTTTATATTTTCTTCCATTGTGGTTTATCACAGGATATCAAATATAGTTCTCTGTGCTATACAGTAGGGTCTTGTTTATCCATTCCAGTGTAATACTTAGCATCTACCAACCCCAAACTCGCAGTCCATCCATCTCCCTCTCCCTCTCCTCCCCTTGGCACCCACAAGTCTGTTCTCTATGTCTATGAGTCTGTTTCATAGATAGGTTCATTTGTGCTGTATTTTAGATTCTGTGTATAAATGATACCGTATTTCTTTCTCTTTCTGACTTACTTGATTTAATTTGATAGTCTCAGTTGCATCCATGATACTGCACAGGGCATTGCTTCATGCTTTCTATGTCTGAGTAGTATTCCATTGTATGTATGTACCACATCTTCTTTCTCAAGTCATCTGTCAGTGGATATTTAGGCTGTTTATGTCTTGGGGCTGTTGTGACTAATGCTGCTGTGGACAGAGAGGTGCATATATCGTTTTGGATTAGAGTTTTCTGCAGGTATATGCCCAGGAGTGGGGGTGCTGGGTCACATTGTAATTCTGAGTTTAGTTTTCTGAGGAACCGCCATACTGTTTTCCATAGCAGTTGTACAAACTTACATTCCCACCAACAGCACAGGAGGGTTCCCTTTCCTGCACACCCTCTTCAGCGTGTTATTTGTAGACTTACTAATGATGATCGTTTTGAGTGGTGTCAGGTGGCACCTCACTGTAGTTTTGCTTTGCATTTCTGTAATAATTAGTGACGCTGAGCATCTTTTCACATGCCCAGTGGCCATCCATCTGTATGTTTTTTTGGAGAAATGTCGGTTAAGATCTTCAGCCCATTTTTTGATTGGGTGGTTTGTTTTTTGTTGTTGAATTGCATGAGTTATTGGCGTATTTTGGAAATAAAGCCCTTGTCTGCTGCATCATCTGCAGATATTTTCCTCCCATTCTGTAGATCGTTTTCTTTTTTTTTTTTTTTTATGGTTTCCTTTGCTGTGCAAAAGCTTGTTAAGTTTGTTTCTTTGTTTTCATTTCTGTTGCCTTGGGAGACTGACCTAAGAAAGCGTTGGTACGATTTATGTCACAGAATGTTTTGCTTGTGCTCTCTTCTGGGAGTTTTATGGTGTCATGTCTTAATCATGTTTAAGTCTTTAAGCCATTTTGAGGTTATTTCTGTGTGCAGTGAGAGGGTATGTTTTAACTGCCTCTGTTTACATGTGGCTGTCCAGCTTTTCCAACACCAGTTGCTGAAGAGACTTTTTCCCGTTTTATGTTCCTGACTCTCTTACAGAAGACTAACTGATAGTAGGCGTGTAGGTTTATGTCTAGGCTCTCTCTCCTGCTCCATTGATCCATATGTCTGTTTTTGAGCCAGTGGCATGCTGTTTTGATTCCTGTAGCTCTGGAGTGTGTCTGAAGTCTGGAAAGGCTATGCCTCTTGCTTTGTCCTTTTTCTTCAGAATTGCTTTAGCAGTTCTGGGTCACCTATGGTTCCATAGAATTTGGGGATTATTTGTTCTAGTTCTGTGAAAACTGTCATGGGTGATTTGATAGGGATTGCATTACATCAGTAGATTGCCATTTTAACAATGTTAATTCTTGTAGTCCAAGAATATGGGATTTCTTTCCATATCTTTGAATCATCTTCAGTTTCCTTTCTTAATGTTTTATAGTTCTCAGTGTATGAGTCTTCAATCTCCTTAATCAGGTTTATTCGTAAGTATTTTGTTTTGAGGACTGCAATTTTGAAAAGTATCATTTTTTTACATTCCCTTTCTGATATTTTATTGCTGTTATAAAGAAATGCAACCAGTTTCTGATGTCATTCTTTTATCTTGCTACTTTGCTGAATTCATGTATCAGATCTAGAAGTTTTTGTGTGGAGTCCTTAGGGTTTTCCAAATATAGTATCATGTTATCCCTATCTAATGGCAATTCCTAATGACCTTTTGTTTCTTTTTTCTTTTCTGATTGCTGTGGCTAGGACTTCCACTACCGCATTGAAGAGAAGTGCTGGGAGTGAGCATCCTTGTCTTGTTTCAATTTTAGTGGAAAGGGCTTAATGAGAGCCCCATTCAAAACATCTCTAATTTCTAACAGGCGATCGTCTAAGAATCGGCGCAAAGCGGAGCGGAAGAAGCACAGCCTCAAGGAGGGGAGTCCACTGGAGGATGTGGCCCTTTTGGAGGCATTGAGTGAAGTGGTGCAGGGGACTGAGAAATTGAAAGGTATGTTTCCAATACTGCTGATTCTTGCCCACATAAAAACCATAGTAAATACATCACTTCAGGGCACATTCGTAAAACAAAACTTCTCAGCCCAGAGGCCTTTCTCATTGGCATTCACCTACCCAAGATGTGAAGGACAATCACTGAAGTCAAAAAGTTTACCCAAGGCCACACAGGGCCTAAACTGTTAAGCAGGTTTGCTCTGGGATGAAAATAAAGGTTAAAATCCAGTCCATCCCCTTCACTTGCTACATCGTGGACTTGGGAATAAGTCTTATTGGTCTGGAGAAAGACTTCTATCTTTCTATTTGGCCTTTTGGGAATTTCCCTGGGGGCTTCCCAGATGGTGCTAATAGTACAGAACCTGCCTGCCAATGCAGGAGACACAGGGATGCAGGTTCGATCACTCAGTTGAGAAGATCCCCTGGAGCAGGGCATGGCAATCCCCTCCGGTATTTTTGCCTGGAGAATCCCCATGGACAGAGGAGCCTGGTGGGCTACAGTCCCTACAATCACAAAGAGTCGGACATGACTGAAGTGACAGCACACATTCATGCGTTACTGAAATCAGGTAAGGACTGAGGAGACACTAATCCCCTGCTTGGGCTGCAGTGGGTTTGTTTTCTTTTTTGTAGTAGATATGTTAAATTATTCTAGCTTTGGAGGAGAAAGGAGAAAATATGGAAGACAGTGTGTGATATTAGATATTTTTTGCTTGGGAAAGAGTCTCTGTTAGGATTCTAGCAATGGAGCTGGTATTACAACTTAACCAGTCTCTCAAATTTCTTCTCTCTAGATGAAATATGCCATATTTTAAAGATGCTCTTTCTCTTTGATTTGATGAGCAAGGAAGGGAATTACAGAAGGCATTTGAAGATACTCTGCTGTTAATGGAAAGGTCGCTTCCAGAAATTTGGACTCTCACCCCCCAGCAGAGTTCAGCTACACCTGTAAGTTTTCCTCAAAAACACAATGTGTTTTTCGTGTTAAAATTGCTTTCACAGATTATTACTCTCATAGTGTCTTAGCAGTCAAAGCAAAAGATTTTCCTTTTCTTAAAACATACCATCCCACAGTTAAATCTTAGCAAGCTGTTGGTAAGATTTTGTGATTGACCTTGTAGTTCATAGTACACCTTGGCCTAGGTTACGTTTGCTTTTAGTTCTCTTTCCCACATGAAACCACTGTCACGGGAGAAGATGGGAGTCAGATGGTTGCCCCGACCGGCAGTGGAATTGTTAAGGGTCAACCAGAACTGGCCCCTCACCTCTCTGTTCACACTTATGGATGGGATCTGAATTCATTAAAGGAAGCCCAGATAATTGCCATAAATTTGACTTGTCACTTCTGTGTTATGACATGATAACTAATTATCTTAAAGCTGTTTGTGTCCCACCAAGAATTCTGATGTTTTGTCATCTATTTATTGTTTATATCTGCACAGTCTCTTACACCTCAGGTCTGTTGCTCAGCATTTTGATTTTGATTCTGAAAGGCTGGTCTGTCCATCAGGGTCAATTAAGGACAACGGAAACCACAGCTAATATTTTATCAGAGAGATTTTAATAAATGGAATCGATTAACCAAGTACTAGAGGACCAAAAAGGCAGAAGGGGAACACAGAGAAGGGACCCTGAGATAGTAAGTGTGGGCAGCAGCGTATACCCCTAGGACTGAAAGAACAGAAGGAAGAGTTTGAGATTCTTAGAATTTAGATGCTTGGAGGTGGGCCTTGCAGAGCTGGTTCTGGAAGTTCCATGAAGCAGGGGCAGCCATCTGGTGCTGGTATTTCTGAGGGAGGCAGATGAGGCTGGTTCAGAGTGCATAGAAATAAATGGAAACTGGAATGAACAGATGCATGGGGTAAAGAGCCACTGTTGAGTGGAAGCAAGCAAACGAAGGAACAGATCCCATCTCCTTCCTCCATCCAGCCTCGGCCTGTCCTTCTGTCGGCTGCTCTTGTTGGAGAATAACAGCCATCAGAGGAGGGGTGTTTTCTCAGGCCCACAGTCCCAGCATCACAAGCAGTGCATAGAAGGGTGGGTTTGGAGCTGAGACAGAGGCTGAAAGTCAGCTCATAGGCTTATGAAATACATAAGCTTACTGGGTCTTGATTTCCTCAGTTATAAATGAGAATAATATTCTCTGGTATACTTCACTGAATGTTTTGAAGGTTATATGACATGGTAGATATCAAAGCATTTAAAAGAAAAAACTATAAAAGCAACTAAGAGTTAGCCTCCCATAAGCACTTGAATTTACTATAATAGGTATTTTCTAGAAGAAATCTGATCACCTTCAAAACTTGTGATTTTGAAGCTAACAAATTATAATGCCTCCCCAGGCCCTCCCTTATTCTCATCTATTCAGATCATATTAACGCCTAAGACACCAGTTTAGGAGTCTTAGGGGAAATGACAAGAAAATTGTGTTTTTGCTCTGGCTGGTAAAGCACGGTAATGTCATATGTGTAGGATACCGTGGGTCACGGGGCAGTGCTTTGAGCATGTGGCATCGCTGCTGGGCATGCACCAGGAGGGGACGAGCACAGAGCTGAGTGAAGGCAGGGCAGAGGGCCTGGCGTGTGCCCACTGAGGCTCCTGCAGGCATGGGCTTCCTATGGAGTCTCTTGTTCACCTTGAACACACATGGAGTTTGCATTCTCCTCCATTTTGTGTACATATTATTTTAATGTAAAAATTCTCACAAATCTTTGAGTACAGTCTGATGCTCTGTGTATTCTATAATCTATTATTGTACCCCTCCCCAGGGTTTGGCTCACTCATTTGGAAAGGACCAGGCGTTTATCACTGAGCTTTTCCTTTTCTGTTTTTCCCCCCATCATTACCTTCTGGTAGACAGGAGATATCAAGGTCTGAAGGAGATGGGAGAAACTTTCAAATTAAAATCACATATGTGTTTGATGCCATAATGAAAATGAAAGGCTGCTTATTGTTGCAAAGTTATTTGCAGTCATCAGAAGTATAAAATAACCTTTGCTGATTCAGTCTACTTTCTACTTAGGTTCTAGGTCCCAATTCTACTGCAAATAGTATCATGGCCTCTTACCAGCAACAGAAGACTTCAGTTCCTGTTCTTGGTTAGTATTTTTCTCTCTAAATTATTATAGTACTAAGCAGAAGAAATATATTTTTTTAAGTGTTGAGGTTAGTAGTATAAGGAGAGACTGGGGAGTCACTGCAGTTTTTCCTCTATTCTAAGAGTCTATCTCTAGTAAAATTAGTTTAATCCTTTAGTGTTAGGAACCTGGGTTGAGGGATGAGAGATCCAGTGTGACATTAAATGTATAATTTTTTAAAAACTCGTTCTGACTTGCACAGCTGTCAATGCAGTGGCATATATGCATCCATACGGGGACGTCACAGTTGAAGTTTGAGTCTAAACAGTCTAATTTGCATGTACATCTTGAGAATTCTTCTGAATCATCATTTTTGGCTCTTGACAGTTTTGCATTGTGTCTTGGGGACATTTTCACATTTCTTGCTTAAGAGCCAGACCTTTTTAGTCATCCTTAGGATTGATAGTATAATTTGAAAACAGATCCAAAGAAGGTTATCATTTCATCTGCATTTCCTATTGAATTATATGTAAAATGTTTCTCTTTATTTTGGGGGTTAGGGGGAAATGATTCTCAGCAGTTAGATTGCATATTCCTCAAAGTTAAAAACCCTAAAGGCTTTCTTTTCAAAGTTGGTTAAAAAAAACTTTTGAGAGATCAGTTTGGTGCCGAAGTATTTGTCCTTCATGTGGATCATTCCAGCATAGTAACTTCTTTTCAGCTTTGAAAAGTTGGCAGTTACTATAGATGCTGTTTGCATTTCTGGCATGTGACAGGCAGCATTCTGAAAGTTTTCCATTTAAATGCTATATTGTGTTAGCATTTGATGACATTTGAAGTACTGGCTTTGTGAGAGCCATGTCAAGTTTAACTTTAATGGTATATTTTGCTACCAGGAATATACTTACCACCTTCCATACCAGTTAAGCTCATATATCCAGACAGTTAACTGCTGTATCCCTAGGTCCTCTTCTTCCTGGAGGCTGGCAGGCTGCTTCTGTTGTCAGTCCCAAAACACACACTTATTTCTGAGATGCTCACAGTTCATCTCAGACTAGAGGCTGTTTGGTAATTGTGTAGCTTGTAGTGTCTAATCCAGTTGTGGTTTCTTTCCCCTGTTTTCCTCACTGCTGGCTTGATGCTGGCTTTCAGGTCAAGTCCAGTCACACATCTTTCCCTAGGGTGGTCTAGTTGGCTTTATCAAAGAGCACTTTCATTTCCCAGCTGAGCCTTGAAGACTTTTAAAATTTTTAGGCTGCTCATTATCAGCAGCCTCCAAATTTGTATTATGTATCATCAGCTCATTATGGGTATTATCTGTGTCCCTGTGTAGGAACACTGGTGTAGACTGTAGGAAAGGAGAAGTTCTCATAACCCAAAAAGGGGCAGATGAGCTAATCACAGAATTAGTGCCACTCAAATATTCCTCACCTGCCCCTGCCCAGCTAACACTATAGGGGAGCAGTGAGCTGAAGGGGCATTTTCTGTTTCATGTTTACCATACAATGTAGTACCACGCAACTTGATTCCAGGTCTTGCAAAAATGAAATCTATTTCATAAAATGGATTCATGTTTTACCAGTTTAGCTCAGTCATGTCCGACTCTTTGCGGCCCCATGAATCGCAGCACGCCAGGCCTCTCTGTCCATCACCAACTCCCGGAGTTCACTCAGACTCGCGTCTATCAAGTCAGTGAGGCCATCCAGCCATCTCATCCTCGGTCGTCCCCTTCTCCTCCTGCCCCCAATCCCTCCCAGCATCAGAGTCTTTTCCAATGAGTCAGCTCTTCGCATGAGGTGGCCAAAGTACTGGAGTTTCAGCTTTAGCATCATTCCTTCCAAAGAATCCCAGGGCTGATCTCCTTCAGAATGGACTGGTTGGATCTCCTTGCAGTCCAAGGGACTCTCAAGAGTCTTCTCCAACACCACAGTTCAAAAGCATCAATTCTTCAGCGCTCAGCCTTCTTCGCAGTCCAACTCTCACATCCATACACGACCACAGGAAAAACCATAGACTGTGCTTAAATCATAGACCAGTTGGGCTTGTTACGGTTGATAGCAAAATTGCTTTGACTATCAAAGGATAAAGAGAAGTCCTTGGAAAAATTGGCAAAAGTCCTCAAAGTATTTTTATGAATTGACTTTCTCTGTGCTATGTAATTCAAACATGGAAATATGAAAAATGTCATGTCTTGCTGTCATACAGTCTTTCAGAATAGTTTCTTTCCTGCCAATAAGTTAATACGTGGTATTTATACTAAGAAAGAACCTCTTTACATATTTTCTCATGTTTCTACTTATTATTTATTATTCCTACTTAAATAACTCCATAAATGTATCTGAAAGAGGGCCTGGAAGTTTTATCTGACAAATTTTCTCCAACTATCACCTGCCTTTTCTAGTTATTTATTTAAAGTATTTTCTGTCTGCTAGCTTTGCTTACTGAAAACATGCCACCGATTTTTCCTTTTAGTCTTAAAGTTGAGGTACATTTTACACACAGTGCAATGTACAGATCTTTTAAGTGTGTAGTTTGATGAAATTTAATACACGTACACAGCCTTGTCATCACTACAACCACCACACTCTCCCATCTGAAATACAAAATATTCTTTCACTTTGAATCAGTTAGTGGGCATTTTTTTCTTCAACCCTCTCACCTGCCTGAAGTTCAAGTGGAATTCCTCTTTTTGGAGCAGGGCCTCTAGGCTGTGTTTGCTCTAACCAGGAGGTTGTTAGGGTAATACAAACATTAACTCTGCTTCTGAAGCTCATCTTGTTGGTGCAAATCGTTTTAGCTTAGAGCAATTGCCTAAGCTCCCACCAACAGAAAAGAGTGTGTCTGTTACAGTTTCTCTTTCCTTTCCTTAGATGCTGAGCTTTTTATGCCACCAAAGATCAACAGAACCCAGTGGAAACTGAGCCTTCTAGATTGACTGTGACCTCAGCTAGGAGGCTCTGGCAGAGAAAGCTCTCTTCCTTCTACTCCTCACTCCTCGAGGCCTGGCTTTGGGAACTGGGAAGAGAAGACCATCTACCTTAGCACTGGGGAGATCTGCTCTGTACAGCGGACCTCGGCAGACACAAATTCTGTTTTATTTTGCATGTAATTGTAATCATTAGCAAGAGTTTAAGCTTCAACCAATAGAGCATCATTTTGTGAAAGTTACTGTTCTTTTACTTAGTGCTGGTTGAGAGCATATTTCTTGTATTTATGGTAATCAGGACATTGGGTTTGGTTCCCAGCTATGGATCTGAATCATATTGGGACTGTAAACAAATCATAGAATTGATTTGTGCCTCAGTTAATTGGGAATAATATTTTGTAGCTTCTATCTCAAGTGTGAAGAAAAGTAAAATAATGTTTTAAAATTGTTTTATGTTCCTTGAGGAAAGCATTATATATAAATAACATGGCTATTAGTGGTCTCAACATTTGGTCAGATTCAATCATTTAAATGACTTCTTCACCTTGAACTAAGCAGAATGAAAATTGAAATCTATTCTTGAATGTTCTGAGCTTTCCTATGCTGACAGTAATATCTTACCAGGTGATATGCTTCCAGTTACAACCAGTTTGAGCCTCCCGTCACTACAATGTCCATAGGGACTGATTTTACTGCCTGTGAATGTTCTGCTAGAATTAGCAGTATCAGAACTGGAACAGTCTAGAATTTCTGAAACAGTATTGTGCACATTTGGGATGGTAAGCAGTATGCATCAGATGACATGCACAGTAGTAAGTTACTCCTTTTCCTCCAAATGTTGCTTCTTTTAACATAGTGTTTTTGTCAATGTCTAGGCCATTTCATTTATTTTTCTTTATGGTGCTTAACTGGCTTCTGTCTTTTAGTTATTTTCTTTGGAAGAAATGAAATTGATTCCCCTTTCAGTGAGTCTAGAAAAAGCTCAATTCATGTTGACAACAGTTTTGTTGCTGAGTTCTTGGGTAAGGCTAACAGTCTCTTCCATGCTTTTAATATCAGAACCAGACTTGTATTTTTCTGTGTAAGCTAACAGTAAGTGCTGCTTTTGATGCTCAGATTGTGGACATACCCAGAACTGTGTAACCATATAAATCTTTCCCTAATATAGTGAAATGTAAACTACAGAATCTAGGTGTGTTCACTGTATAATTCAGTTTTTTGTCTGAAAATATTCACAAAACAATAGAAAAAGATCTGTAATTAAGTACACAGCATCGAGAGGCTGCACGTGCTTTGTGACCACTCATGTGACATTTTAATGTAGTGCTCTTGCTATGGATAATAATAAAGGGATCCATGCTGATAGAAGTGAACATGTCTTGATAATGGCATGACTTTGCGTGGAAATTCACTTTCCTTAAAACAGTGAAGCAGCAAAAAATAATTTGTGTGAATACAAATTACTGTCACTTACTCTCATCTGAGCAAGATGGGATTTTATTCATTTGAAGACGCAGCAGGTGTGAGCAAACCTTCCAAATTGGAGGGCAACATCAAGAGGAAAGTCATGGGGGAAATGGCTGTGTATGGTAAAGGAGAACCTCCTGGTAGAGATAAATGCTTAATTTTGGAGAAAGATTCTGTCAAGTTCTAGAGGAGATTATATGATTCTTCCCCCGAATTTGGGCTTTTCCCAAAGCAAATTCATGCTGCAGGCAGCTAAAAGCCTCCATTATTTTGTTGGTGCAACTGAATCAGCTTTGGTCAGATGCTCTGCACATCAAAAGGAATTGTGCAGAGGATTGTCTCCTATAATCAAAGTGCATTTTAATTTAGACTCTTAAGAAAAGCTGAGGCAGGAGCTTATTATGTTTTTATCAGTAGAGCTTGGTATAATTTCTTAGCAGTGCTGCATATTTTAAAATAAATTTATTTTCCATATATACCTACATATACACACACATGCATTTATGTGTGTATATACAACATGTGCACACATCTGAGGGATTCTCTAATTGAAGAGGATGTTTTTAAAAGTAAATAAAACTGACAGTTCTTATTAATTGCAGGTGACTATAAGTTTGGAAGGGGTTCCCTGATAGCTCAGTTGGTAAAGAATCCATCTGCAATGCAGGAGACTCTGGTGCGATTCCTGGGTCTGGAAGATCTGCTGGAGAAGGGATAGGCTACCCACTCCAATATTCTTGGGCTTCCCGTGGCTCAGCTGGTAAAGAATCCACCTGCAATGTGAGAGACCTGGGTTCAATCCCTGGTTTGGGAAGATTCCCTGAAGAAGGGAAAGTCTGCCCACTCCAGTGTTCTGGCCTGGGACTGTATGTCCATGAGTGTCTCAGAGTTGGACACAACTGAGCAACTTTCATACACACAAGTTTGGAAAGCAAAATTAGCTTTCTTCCTCCTCCTCTGGCTGCCTGTAATCTTCTGTGCTTCACTAGAAGTACTACTTGGACAAGTCTGTGGGAGCCATTGGTTGTCCTTCCTTGTCTGTCACATAGTAACTGGGGGAGGATGACCATTTTAGAAACTAGCTCACCATAAATATCTGAGATTTGTACATAAGCCACAGTTAAGGTGATGATGCTTGCAGCCCTGAAGGCCTGCTCTCAATTCCTGTGGTCTCTGCTCCCTCAGCCCTTAGCTGTGCTCCATGCCTGCTGTTCCTCCAGTACTCTTACTGGCTTTGAAGTCCCAAAACTTCAAGACCAACAGATGTCCTGGTGTTTGGAAAGAACAAAGTCATGGTCCACTCATCTTACTGTCTTTGGACAAAGTCATTTAACTCACTGAATTTTTTCTCCAGCCTGTGTGTCCACTAGGCTAGCTAGGGCTTCTCAGCATTGTTGATTTGTTGTTCAATCACCATGTCCAACTCTTTGTGACCCCATGGACTGCAGCATGCCAGGTTTCACTGTCCTTCACTATCTCCCAGCGTTTGCTTAAACTCATGTCCATTTAGTTGATGCCATCCAGCCCTCTCACCCTCTGTGCCCCCTTCTCATCCTGCCCTCAATCTTTCCCAGCATCAAGGTCTTTACCAGTGAGTCAGCTCTGCGTCAGGTGGCCAAAGTATTGGAGCTTCAGCTTCAGCATCAGTCTTTCTAATGGGTATTCAGGGTTGATTTCCTTTAGGATTGGCTGACTTGATTGTGCTGTCTGTCCAAGGGACTCTCAAGAGCACTATTGATATTTTGGATTATATCATGCTTTGTTGTAGGGGGCTACCCTGTACATTACAGAATATTGAGCAATAGCCCTGGCCTCTAAGATCATGGCATCCGGTCCCATCACTTCATGGCAAATAGATGGGGAAACAGTGGCAGACTTTATTTTTCTGGGTTCCAAAATCACTGCAGATGGTGACTGCAGCCATGAAATTAAAAGACGCTTACTCCTTGGAAGGAAAGTTATGACCAACCTAGACAGCACATTAAAAAGCTGAGACATTACTTTGCCGACTAAGGTCCGTCTAGTCAAAGCTATGGTTTTTCCAGTAGTCATGTATGGATGTGAGAGTTGGACTATAAAGAAAGCTGAGTGCGAAGAAGCAGTGTTTTTGAACTGTGGTGTTGGAGAATACTCGAGAGTCCCTTGGACTGCAAAGAGATCCAACCAGTCCATCCTAAAGGAGATCAGTCCTGGGTGTTCATTGGAAGGACTGATGTTGAAGCTGAAACTCCAGTACTTTGGCCACCTGACGTGAAGAGCTGACTCATTTGAAAAGACCCTGATTCTGGGAAAGATTGAGGGCAGGAGGAGAAGGGGACGACAGAGGATGAGATGGTTGGATGGCACCACCGACTCAATGGACATGGGTTTGGGTGAACTCTGGGAGTTGGTGATGGACAGGGAGGCCTGGTGTGATGCAGTTCATGGAGGGGCAAAGATTCGGACACGACTGAGCAACTGAACTAAACTGAACTACCCATCAGGTACCAGTATGACATACACATACACCTTCCTCCTCTTATAACCACAGATATCTCTCAGTTCAGTTCAGTCGCTCAGTTGGTCCAACTCTTTGCGACCCCATGAATCACAGCACGCCAGGCCTCCCTGTCCATCACCCACTCCCGGAGTTCACTCAAACTCATGTCCATTGAGTCAGTGATGCCATCCAGCCATCTCATCCTCTGTCATCCCCTTCTCCTCCTGCACCCAATCCCTCCCAGCATCAGGGTCTTTTCCAATGAGTCAGCTCTTCGCATCAGGTGGCCAAAGTATCGGAGTTTCAGCTTCAACATAAGTCCTTCCAATGAACACCCAGGACTGGTCTCCTTTAGGATGGACTGATTGGATGTCCTTGCAGTCCAAGGGACTCTCAAGAGTATTCTCCAACACCACAGTTCAAAAGCATCAATTCTTCGGCCCTCAGCTTTCTTCACAGTCCAACTCACATCCATACATGACCACTGGAAAAACCACAGCTTTGACTCGACGGACTTTTGTTGGCAAAGTAATGTCTCTGCTTTTCAATGTACTATCTAGGTTGGTCATAACTTCCCTTCCAAGGAGTAAGTGTCTTTTAATTTCATGGCTGCAGTCACCATCTGCAATGATTTGGGAGCCCAAAAGATAAAGTCTGACACTGTTTCCACTATTTCCCCATCTATTTCCCATGAAGTGATGGGACCAGATACCAAGATCTTCATTTTCTGAATGTTGAGCTTTAAGCCAACTTTTTCACTGTCCTCTTTTACTTTCATCAAGAGGCCTTTTAGTTCTTCTTCATTTTCTGCCATAAGGGTGGTGTCATCTGCATATCTGAGGTTATTGATATTTCTCCCGGCAATCTTGATTCCAGCTTGTGCTTCTTCCAGCCCAGCTGGAATACATCTCATGATGTATTCTGCATATAAGTTAAATAAGCAGGGTGACAATATACAGCCTTGACGGACTCCTTTTCCTATTTGGAACCAGTCTTGTTCCATGTCCAGTTCCAACTGTTGCTTCCTGACCTGCATATAGGTTTCTCAAGAGTCAGGTTAGGTGGTCTGGTATTCCCATCTCTTTCAGAATGGTCCACAGTTTATGTGATCCACACAGTCAAAGGCTTTGGCATAGTTAAAAAAGTAGACATAGATGTTTTTCTAGAACTCTCTTGCTTTTTCGACATTACCAAATATCTCTTGGGGGTCAAAACTGTTCCAGTTGGGAACCAATGGGCTAAGATGGCTTCAAATACTTACTAAAAACTTTTCATCTTTTTTTCTGTGTGAGGAAGATGCTTTTTTTCTGCAAGGGCTATTTATATGGAACAAGTGAGAGAATTCATAACAGCGCTTTGAAGAGATTATACAGTTGTTCAGCCTTATATTGGTATTTTTTCATTTTAAAATGCAGTATGGCACTTATTCCTAGGATGGCCTAGGAGTTCCATTCTCTAGAATCATCTCTCATGCCTCCACTTCATCAAGACCCTCTTCACCTTTTGGGGGCTCTTGACTGGGGGGTTCATAGACCCTTAAGGAATCTGGGGATAGTGTATTTTTATAATCCTATGTATTTTATTTGATGTGTTTAAAGAATATTATTCTGAGGGGTCCATAGGCTTTAACCACTCTGTCAAAGAGGTCCAAAGGTTAAGAATTAACCAGACTTCAACCTTCCCGTCACTGAATGTTCTTCGAGAGTTGACAGTAGTGGTTTGGGCAGAAACAGGTAAACAAGGCAGACCTCTCTCAAGTCAGTGTACCCAACTCCTATCTGATGCCCTGATCCTCCAGGATAAGGCTTACCCTTGCTGACTAAGCCCTTTTGTGGCTATTTTTGCTTCTTTCCTCTCGCTTGCTGGTGCCAGCCATCTGTGCTTACTCACCAGGCCTCCAGGGTGAGGCATTTGCGTCTTTCAAGGCTGTCTGTAGGCACACCTGAAGGTTATGAGGATGGCTCTGTAGGGCTTCTCCCTGAGCCTGGTAGAGATGCCATAGCTCTCTTATGCGTGCTTGAATGTGAGCACCTTTGGGTGTATGTGTAACTCAGGATCCTAGTAAGGCATTTGGGCTCCTGTATTTAAGTGGAAGAACTCTACAAGATAATACTATCTACAACTCAGATCACCTCCTGGAGGCCACACACTAGTTTTCAAATGTTTATCTCTGATAGTTTTTTCAAAGCTAAACTTTATTTTTGTTGTTTCATATTTCATATGTATAGTCAGCTGTGTGAGGTAGGCATTTGAATTCAATTTTATAGGTGAATAGACTCAGGTCACGGGCTTCCTGGTAGCTCAATGGTAAAGAATCTACCTGCCAATGCAGGAGGTTTGATGCCTGGGTCAGGAAGATCTGGAAAAGGGCATAGCAACTCACTCCAGTGTTCTTCCCTGGCAAATCCCATGGACAGAGGCGTCCAGTGAGCTACTTGTAAACTGCCTGCAGGAATACCCCAGACCATGCTGGGCCCTGGAAGGGCTTCCAGGCCATGAGGGTCTTTATGTTCCTTCGGTTCCTCAGTTGGGTTAGAGTGACCAGAATGGAACAACCTCCCACAGACCCACAGCATCCACTGCAAAACCGGCAGCCTTGATCCGGAGCCCGTTCCAAACTCCTTGTATACCCTGCAGGTTGATGGAGAATCCAGTCCTGTCGGAGATGAGCAGCTGCTGTTTGAAGTGTCTGGAGAATGGCTGTGGGTTGTATCCTCATGACCTTAGTGCTGATAAACCAAGATAAATCTTCCCCCAGTTTTTAAAGGGGGGAAATCTATATAGCACCTATTCCCTGAAGAGTTTTTCCCTTAAGATAACACATACTTTGCTCATAACGCATAGGTTTCAGCAGCTAGTCGCCATGGTGGCTTGGTAAGAACTGATATTGAGACATTATAAGTGACTACTGGGACTAAAAGAAAATACAATCAAAGCAGGTTGTCAGACATCTTCATCAGCTCTTCCGAGCCTTCAGAGGTGCTGATCAAGTGTGAAACGTGCTCTGCTCATTTGTGGGAGATTGGACCATTACCGTGTACTTCCTGTTGCTGTTTATTGAAAGGGATATTTTTACATGCCACGACAGCATTTACTCTATTAATAATCTATCACACTCCCAGAGTTTAACAATACTACTGTACCTTATGTGGGGGATGTACAAAATAAGGGACAGAGGAGTAATTGTAGAGATAGTTTCTCCCCCAAATACTTGAGCAATCAACATAATGCATGTCTTTCTGGTCCATAATCATTCCCCCTTCCTTCCCTCCCCCGACCCCTCCCCCCACTGCCCCTCTCCTTCGTCC
>SJXQ01002615.1:19387-129749 GCA_006408695.1 Aepyceros melampus | reverse complement strand
GCCAGAATGGACCAGCCCATGTGACATCACAATTCTAAGGGGTTGCCAAGTCACTGTTAGAGACAGACCCTCATTTTTCCCCAGGGAGCTCTAGGATGTGGATGTGAGACAGGTGAGCAAGGAAGGCAGATGGCGACAAGGAACAGCCCTAGCCCCAAGCCGATGGGCACGGCTCAGGGGGACCCAGGAGAGGCAGACACACTGCCAGGTCCTGATGCTGGCATCCGGGACACAAGTTCAGCCACTCAGCTGAAGATGAAGCCCAAGAAGGTGCGCAAGATCAAGGCGCTCATCATTGACCTGGGCTCCCAGTACTGTAAGTGTGGCTACGCGGGTGAGCCAAGGCCCACCTACTTCATCTCCTCCACGGTGGGCAAGCGCTACTCAGAGGCGGCCGACTCCGGCGACACCTGCAAGGATACCTATGTGGGCCACGAGCTGCTCAACATGGAGGCGCCTCTGAAGCTGATCAACCCGCTCAAATATGGCATCGTGGTGGACTGGGACTGCATCCAGAGCATCTGGGAGTACATCTTCCACACGGCCATGAAGATCCTCCCCGAGGAGCACGCTGTGCTGGTCTCTGACCCCCCGCTCAGCCCCACGAGCAACCGGGAGAAGTATGCGGAGCTGCTGTTTGAGACCTTCGGCATCCCTGCCATGCACGTGACGTCCCAGTCGCTGCTGTCCATCTACTCCTACGGCAAGACCTCTGGGCTGGTGGTGGAGAGCGGGCACGGCGTCTCGCACGTGGTGCCCATCTCTGAGGGCGACGTGCTGCCAGGCCTGACCAGTCGAGCCGACTACGCGGGCAGCGACCTCACCAACTACCTGCTGCAGCTGCTCAACGAGGCCGGCCACAAGTTCACTGACGACCACCTGCACATCATTGAGCACATCAAGAAGAAGTGCTGCTACTCGGCGCTCAAGCCCGAGGAGGAGCTCGGCCTGTGCCTGGAGGATCTGCGCGTGGACTACGAGCTCCCAGATGGCAAGCTCATCACCATCGGCCAGGAGCGCTTCCAGTGCGCCGAGATGCTCTTCAAGCCCACCCTGGTAGGCAGCAACCAGCCCGGCCTCCCCGCGCTCACCGCCGCCTGCTGAACCGCTGCCAAGAGGCGGGCTTCAAGGAGGAGATGGCCGCCAACGTGCTGCTGTGCGGCGGCTGCACCATGCTGGACGGCTTCCCCGAGCGCTTCCAGAGGGAGCTGAGCCTCCTCTGCCCCGGGGACAGCCCTGCAGTGGCCGCGGCTCCCGAGAGGAAGACCTCCGTGTGGACCGGCGGCTCCATCCTGGCCTCCCTGCAGGCCTTCCAGCAGCTCTGGGTCAGCAAGGAAGAGTTTGAGGAGCGGGGCAGTGCGGCCATCTACAGCAAGTGCTGAACGGCGGGGTCCCCACCGGCCAGGTCGGGGGGCAGGCAGCCACAGGCCACTCTATACACATTTTCAGAATTTCACATAAATTTTAAAGTGCAGTGGCTCCTGTCTGGTCTGGATTTCTTGCTCTAGGCTGATAGCAGAAGGTGGGGAGGGGGAGTTGGGCTTTCAGTTTGTATCTGCTGGGCTTGGGAGAAGCAGGGGAGAGGGGAGGCTCACTGGCCCCTCCCCTTCTGCCCTGTTCCTGAGGATGACATCATCATAGAGTCCAGAACGTGGCTTCTTATTCCATTAGCTCTTCAGGGTTCAAAGCCCAATCCAACCGACACTCATCTTGCTTGCTCACCCATAGGGCAAGGCGGGAACAAAGGCTCAGATTAAGGGACTGGCTTGGGTTACAAAGTTATGTGATGGGTGGGACACTCAGACTAGGTGTCTCCTGTCTTTGTCCCTGATGGTCGCCTGCCCACAGCTTTATCACTGCTTGACTGCCTCGCTAAGCATCTGCCGCCCCCCAACCCCCGCCCCCGCAAAGGTACAGCCCACAGGTGTCTCCTGAGTGGGAGGGGTCATTTCTACCCATCAGTGGCCCTCTCCTTTTAGACTCCTGCCAAAACGGTGGCTATTTTTACAGCGTCACAAACAGCCACTGAATCTGGAAGATGTTAAGGGAAACCAGAAGGCCATTTGGAAATCATTTGGTTCTCTCCCTCCTGTAGAGATAGGGAAACTAAGGACCAAGATGGAGGGGCCATGTCAATGATTGAGCCTGTCTCCTGACCCAGGTCATGATTATTCCAGGAGGGCTTCCCAGATGGTGCCAGTGGTAAAGAACCTGCCTGCCAACGTAGGAGATGTAAGACATGCGGGTTTGATCCCTGGGTTTAGGAAGATCCCCTGGAAGAGGGCATGGCAACCTACTCCAGTATTCTTGCCTGAAGAATTCCATAGTGCGGTCCCATGGGGTCACACAGAGTCAGACACGACTGAAGCAACTTAGTACAAGCATACAAACATGGCTGCTTTGGTTTGGGCTATAGCAAAACACCACACGTAGGGTGGCTTGTAAACAACAGAAATCTATTTTCTTACAGTTCTGGAGGCTGGAAGTCCAAGTTGGATGCCAGCATGGCAGCCTTCTGGTGAAAAGCTTCTTCCAGGTTGCAGACCCCTGACATCCAGCTACGTTCTCACTTGGTGGATGGGATGAGGGGTGTCTCTGGGCCCTCTGCTGTTGAGGCACAAATTCCATCCATGAAGACCTTACCCTCCCAAAGGTCTCCCTCCCATAAAGCATGACTTTGGGGATTATGTTTTCAACATAGGAATTTGGAGCTGGGGGTTGGGGACTGGGAGAGTGGAAGCAAACATTTAAACTTTAGCAATGATTCTTAATGGATAGCGACCTTTAAGTACTAACCAAGCATCTACTGTGGGTGAGACCCAGACGGGAGGCAGAAATGACCAGTGTGGCCCTTCCCTCGGATCACACACGGCTCCTGGGGGCAGCCACGTTGATAAGGAAACAAGGCCTGAGCTGAGTGTTCTGGGGGTGGGAAGGTGGAGGTGTGCGTATCGAAAAGCTGCAAATGGAGAAAGAAGTGCTGGGTGTGGTGACCACTTGGTAGCTTTGGAGCTGAAGGAGAAGACATCAAGACTGGTGAAGGACTTCAGCTGGTGAATGACTGGCTGCCTAGAAGAGGGTAGTTCCTGCCTCTTCTACCTTCACCTCCAGATGGGGGCCCATGACTGGGAGCCCGTGAGCAGAGCCGTGAAATCAGCCATCGGTGAGCTGTGTGATCTGATGGGCCCTCAGGTATCCCTGTGCCACCTCTGACCTCAGAGAGTCCTGATTTGGGGCATTCTGTGAGGCTGCCTTTGTCCCTGGTCCTGTGCTAGGGACTGCAGTCTGGGGAAAGAACCAGATGTGGTTCTTTGTCACCTTTATCATCTTTATCACCTAATGCCCCGGCATCTGGACCCTCTCTGTTGCCTAGAATTGGGTTTCTAGTCTGGAGTTGGGGTTCCTCTGGGACTGACAGGGCTTTGGTGCTATGCAGGGCTCTTGCCTGTGGAGAGAGATTCAGACTGGAGGCTGATGGTGCCAGTCGACACAGTTTATTTGGCCAAACGGTGAAAATAATTTTTTTCTGGAATGTGAATTCTTTCAGTGGGACCTAGATTCTTATGTTGCCAAAGTCTCTACCTCTCTGATGTCTTCATACATACCTGCTGCTTCAACATAACTTTTGCTTTATTAGCCAGCATTCATTTCTGTGGCTTGCAACCCAAGAACCTTGGCTCGATATTTCTCCTAAAATCCTGATGAGATACAGAGAGGAAAGTGGAAGCTTACAGGGGAATGTAGTATACCCCAGATCACACAGGCAGTAAGATAGTGCTGCAGGTAAACGTTCTTCCACATGCTGGTCTTGACAATCCCTGAAAACGATGCCTGTGTCTCCGGCCCCACCTCCACCATCTGTTCTTCTCACGCCCTCCATTCTCAACAACTTCTCCACAGTCACAGCTTCAGTGCTCTCACCTCCTGTTCATCTCCTCTAAAAACATCGCTGGGGCAGGTGCTATAAAAACATAAATCACTTAGGAGACTCTGATATGAACTTATTTAAGCCAACCACAGGCATGACAGATTTAATTTTTATAGAAAAATATGGGTCAACGTGTTTCAGCTTAGGTGATATGTGTTTATCTCCTCTTCCGCCTAAGCTTCATTGAAGTGATAGTAGAGAAATATAGATGGATAACCCACTACAATTGAGGATGGCGGGGGACTGCAGGAAGCCAGAGGTCTGTACTTGATTCTGGATGGAGGAGAATGGAGGCAGGGCAGAAAGGCTGCAGTCTGAAATGTGCAGGTGCTCCCCGCAGGGGAGGGCAACTTCCTGTCTTGAGGGATGAGAAGAGGTTTGAGACTTGGAAATGCCAAGTAGGGGAGGAAGAGAAGTGTGCGTGACAGGTTAGGGGCGGAGATGGTAACTAGTGGTCTCTATCTGAGAGCATAGCTCCCCTCTCTGCATCTGCATAGGTAGAGAGGTGAGCCTGTAACCGATGTTTTGCAGACAAAAAAATGGAAGAGTTCTCTCTGTGCTAGCAGTGCTAGTACAAGGAAGAGGAGGAGAGAACGATACGAAGAGCAGGTTGTGAACCTCACCTGTAGCCTGCTGTGGCTCCCCTAAAGCACGAGCCACACTCAGGTCTCGCTAACACCCCCCAGGTGGAACCAATAGTTGATGCCCTCATTTCCCCCCTCATCTCTTACCTACAACTCCCAGTTTCTATATGGGCATCAGATGTGACCCGGGGCTGACTCCCGACTCCAGCATCCAAAGCAGAGCATATGACCTAGGTTAAGCCAATCAGACCAGTCCCTCTACCTGGCCACAATGGCTGGCTGGGTGTGAGCATGTGACCTCAGCTGTCCCTCTGTCTATGTGCCCACCCCACAGGGTGAGACACAGACCTTTCTCTTGGAAGGTTGACTTGAAATTGGAGTATATGTGGTGCTGTGGCAAAATTTGTTACCTTCCAGAAGCCAGCTTGAAGCTGACCCACCAAGGAGTGTGGAACTCAGAGAATCTCAGAGAAAGGGCTGGCTGTTCTGAAGCAAAGTGACCTCCTAGTGAAACCGTGCCCAGAGCACCCTCTGCTGTCAGGCCAACAGACTTTGTTTCCACCAGGATTCATCCTCATCCCTCAGGTAAGAGTCTGTGTGTGTCTTCCGCTTTGACTGAGAACATTCTAACTGCTTCTGTTTCCTTCTCAGCAATGGCATTCCTCCTGAGCAGTCTAATGGAGGAGGAGCCAGGGCTGGAGACAGTTCTTATAGTTGAAATGTGAAGACCAACGCTTCATTTATTTCCCAACACAAAAGCTATCACATGTGAAGAATTTTTGTCATGGTATTAGAGTAGAAGTTCACACTTTGGAGTAGAAACCTAAGTGTGTCTGTTGGCCGTTGGCCTATATTCCCTTGTTTAGATGTTTGTCCATCTGTGAGGTTAAAACTTGAGCTTCTTAAGGGCAGGCACTTGTACTGCCTCATTCGCGCAGAGCATGGCATGGTGTGGGTGTTCAGTATGTGCCAATGGAAATGACATCCTCCCAGACTGTGAAGCACCAGTCACAAGGATCTTTCTGCATTTTACAGGTGAGGACCCAGAAGCTTGGAGAGGTTAAGAATCTTGCCCAACTTTACTCACCTGGTAAATCAAAGTCTTGTGTTAAATCAACGGTTTGTGATTCTAAAATGCTTCTCTGCCCTTGTCTCCTTTCTGTAAAATTTCCATCTCTTTTACAAGAATAGCTTTTCAGGTGGTAAAGAATCTGCCTGCCAGTGCAGGAGTCACAGGAGACTTGGGTTTGATTCCTGGGTCAGGAAGACCCTCTGCAGTAGGAAATGACAACCCATTCCAGTATTCTTGCCTGGGAAAGCCCATGGATAGGGGAGTCAGGTGGGCTGAAGACCCAGGGAATGCAAAGATTCGAACACAACTGACGACTGAGCACGCACACATAAGAAAAAATAAATGTATAAATGATTCCTTTCAATTCAGCTCAGTTCAGTCACCCAGTCAAGTCCGACTCTTTGTGACCCCATGGGCCAGAGCACACCGGCCTTCCCTGGCCATCACCAGTTCTTGGAGCTTGCTCAAACTCATGTCCATCGAGTTGGTGATGCCATCCAACCATCTCATCCTCTGTTGTCCCCTTCTCCTGCCTTCAGTCTTTTCCAATGAGTCAATTCTTTGCATCAGTTCAGTTCAGTCGTTCAGTTGTGTCTGATTCTTTGCGACCCCACGAATTGCAGGATGCAGGCCTCCCTGTCCAGCACCAACTACCGGAGTTCACTCAAACTCAAGTCCCTCAAGTCGGTGATTCCATCCAGCCATCTCATCCTCTGTCGTCCCCTTCTCCTCCTGCCCTCAATCCCTCCTAGCATCAGAGTCTTTTCCAATGAGTCAACTCTTTGCATGAGGTGGCCAAAGTACTGGAGCTTCAGCATCAGTCTTTCCAATGAATATTTAGGACTGATCTCCTTTAGGATTGACTGGTTTGATCTCTTTGCTATCCAAGGGACTCTCAAGACTCTTTGGCACCACAGTTTGAAAGCATCAGTTCTTCAGTGCTCAACCTTCTTTATGGTACACCTCTCACATCTGTACATGACCACTGGAAAAACCATAGCTTTGACTAGATGGACCTTTGTTGGCAAATTAATGTCTCTGCTTTTTAATTCACTGTCTAGGTTTGTCATAGCTTTTCTTCCAAAGAGTAAGCGTCTTTTAATTTCATGACTACAGTCACCGTCTGCAGTGTTTAGAGCCCAGGAAAATAAGGTCTGTCACTGTTTCCATTTTTTCCCCATCTATTTGCCATGAAGTGATGGGACTGGATGCCATGATCTTCATTTTTTGAAAGTTTAGTTTTAAGCCAGCTTTTTCACTCTCATCTTTCACCTTCATCAAGAGGCTCTTTAGTTCCTCTTCGCTTTCTGCCATAAGGGTGGTGTCATCTGCATATCTGAGGTTATTGATATTTCTCCCGGCAATATTATTCCAGCTTGTGCTTCATCCAGCCCAGCGTTTCTCATGATGTACTCTGCATATAAGTTAAATAAGCAGAGTATGTCTTGTTTTAACTGTTGCTTCTTGACCTGCATACACATTTCTCAGGAGGCAGGTCAGATGGTCTGGTATTCCCATCTCTTTAAGAATTTTCCACAGTTTGTTGTGATCCACATAGTCAAAGGCTTTGGCATAGTCACTAAAGCAGAAGTAGCTGTTTTTCTAGAACTCTCTTGCTTTTTCAATGATCCAACAGATGTTGGCAATTTATCTCTGCTTCCTCTGCCTTTTCTAAATCCAGTTTGAACATCTGGAAGTTCATGGTTCACGTACTGTTGAAGCCTGGCTTGGAGAATTTTGAGCATTACTTTACTAGCATGTGAGATGAGTGCAATTGTGCAGTAGTTTGAACATTCTTTAGCATTGCCTTTCTTTGGGATTGGAATGAAAACTTACCTTTTCCAGTCCTGTGGCCACTGCTGAGTTTTCCAAATTTGCTGGCATATTGAGTGTAGCACTTTCACAGCATCATCTTTTAAGATTTGAAACAGCTCAATTGGAATTCCATCTCCTCCACTAGCTTTGTTTGTAGTGAGGTTTCTTAAGGTCTGCTTGACTTCGCATTCCAGGATGTCTGGCTCTAGGTTAGTGATCACACCATTGTGATTATCTGGGTCATGAAGATCTTTTTTGTACAGTTCTTCTGTGTATTCTTGCCACTTCTTCTTAATAGCTTCTGCTCCTATTAGGTCCATACCATTTCTGTCCTTTATTGTGCCCATCTTTGCATGAAATGTTCCCTTGGCATCTCTAATTTTCTTGAAGAGATCTCTAGTCTTTCCCATTCTATTGTTTTCCTCTATTTCTTTGCACTGATCACTGAGGAAGGCTTTCTTATCTCTCCTTGCTATTCTTTGAAACTCTGCATTCAAAAAGGTATATCTTTCCTTTTCTCTTTTGCCTTTAGCTTCTTTTCTTTTCTCAGCTGTTTGTAAGGCTTCTTCAGACAACCATTTTGTCTTTCTTTTTCTTGGGGATGGTCTTGATCACTGCCTCTTGTACAATGTCACAAACCTCTGTCCATAGTTCTTCAGGTACTCTATCAGATCTAATCCCTTGAATCTATTTCTCACTTCCACTGTATAATCATAAGGGATTTGATTTAAGTCATACCTGAATGGTCTAGTGGCTTTCTCTACTTTCTTCAGTTTAAGTCTGAATTTTGCAATTAGGAGTTCATGATCTGAGCCACAGTCAGCTCCCAGTCTTGTTTTTGATGACTGTATAGAGCTCTCCATGAACAACAAATATGATGTAATTTCATGATCATCCCAAGGTATAAAAGGTAAGAATGCCAATCCTTTAGCAAATAAGAGACAGCTTGCCTCAGATTTCCAGAGACATAAGTTAGCAAGTATTAGGGTGACATCCTGTGGTGAAATCCTACTATTTACCCGTGGCAAGAGGCCTGTTACCCTCACTGCCTTAACTGGGCAGACTGATCTCTCTCCCTCAAGTGTATTACTAAGTTTTCCCCAAGAGTTATCTGTGTGAGGTGGGTTTAAGCAATTAACTATTACAGTACAGACCATTAATGATGTTCTATTTGATAAATGGATTTTTTTGTTTTTGTTTTTAATTAAATCCATGTTGTCTTGTAATGCAGTGGTTCTTAACCAGTTGGGAGGGGGAGTATAGGGATTTGGTGATGCAGCTGGAGCTAGATCTTAATGGCTTGTGAGAGCCCATTGCTGATTATTCAGAAATTTTGTAAGCCAGTTCAACTGTGTTGGTAGATTGAAATTGGCCAAGTAAAAAGTATTGCTTTTTTTTTTTTTTTCTCTGCAAGTAGGCCTTCTTCTTTTGAGGACATCTAGCTAATATGTAATGCCAGGCTCCTCTGTCCATGGGAATCTCCAGTCAAGAACACTGGAGTGGGTTGCCATTCCCTTTTCCAGGGGATCTTCCTAACCCAGGGATTGAACTTGGATCTCCTGCATTGCAGGCAGATTCTTTACCATATGAGCCACCAGGGAAGCCCCAATATATAATACAGATACACATTACACACTAAAGGGGAGAGGGTTGTGGCTCAAACAGCAGGGAAATTTTTATGTTAAATTTTTCATGTCTTAAAAATAATTTTGCTTCACCATGAAGCTCTGCTCTATAAGGTCAGAATGTCTTTTACCACCTGTCCAAGTTCCACTCTTCTTCAAGGCACAACCTGAATGTCTGCTCCTCTGGAAGGCATTCTTCCCCGCTGGCCCCTTCCCACCACTGTGGCCTTGCCCACCAGCCTTGGCTTTTATCTCTGCCCAATTTGGTGGAAAGAACAGACTATGTCTCCCCCATCTCTGTCTTGGCTCGTTGTAGGTGCTCTGGGAAAAATAAGGGGTTATTCATTGCTGCGAGGCTTCTTAATTGTATTTATCAGGTCTGGACATTTTTCTGTGTTGCCCCAGAATTCTGCAGAATCTCTAGGGTTCTCAGCCTTTTAACCCTGGCTTCCTGTCAGAATCACCTGGGGAGCTTTTAAAAAAACACCAGTGCCTGACTTTAGTCCCAGTTAAATCAGAATGTGGAAGTACCAGTGGCAGTACCAGTGTGATCTCCCAGGCCCCCAGGGATTCTGATGTGGGAACCTCTGCTCCAGGGCAGCCTCAGGGCCCACCTCCTCTTTCATTTTCACGGCCAGAAATGCCAAAGCTTTCAGGCAGCAATTGGTCTAGAAAAATGTCCTTTTCCTGAGATGGAGCCCTTCAATGTGACAATTTTCTGAGCCTTTAACATTTCAGAAACCACAGCATGGCTTCTAAAAGGAGTTGCACACCTCCTGGCTTCTGTATTTGCATATACACATGAATAATAATTAGAATTCAAATGAAGCAATAAAACTATACTCAGTGAGTTATGGGAAAGTCAGGCTGAAATACAGTGCTTTAAGGATGACCCTTGAACAATTGCAGAGAGAGAGAGAGAGAGAGAGAGAGCGCTACTTCCTTGGTTTTAGGCTGTAATTGTCTAGCAGAGAAAACTAGAGGATAGAAATTGGATCAGTTCAGTTCAGTCAATTAGTCATGTCCAACTCTTTGCAACTCCATGGACTGTAGCATGCCAGGCTTCCCTGTCCATCACCAACTCCTGGAGCTTGCTCAGACTCATATCCATCAAGTCAGTGATGCCATCCAACCCCCTCATCCTCTGTCATCCCCTTCTCCCCCTGCCTTCATTCTTTCCCAACAACAGGGTCTTTTCTGGTGAGTCAGTTCTTTGCATCGTGTGACCAAACTATTGGAGCTTCAGCTTCAGCATCAGTCCTTTCAATGACTATTAGAACTGATTTCCTTTAGGATTGACTGGTTTGACTGCAGTCCTTTGTCAGCAAAGTAATGTCTTTGCTTTTTAATATGCTGTCTTAGTTTTGTCATAGCTTTTCTTCTAAGGAGCAAGCATCTTTTAGTTTCATGGCTCCAGTCACCATCTGCAGTGATTTTGGAGCTCAGGAAAATAAAGTCTGTCACTGTTCCCATTGATTATAAACTTATCTGATTATAAATCAGATGACTATATTCTTTGTAGCTGAAGATGGAGAAATTCTATACACTCAGCAAAAACAAGACTGGGAGCTGACTGTGGCTCAGATCATGAACTCCTTTTTGCAAAATTCAGGCTTAAATAAAGTAGGAAAAACCACTAGACCATTCAAATGTGACCTAAATCAAATCCCTTATAACTATACAGAGGAAGTGACAAATAGATGCAGGGGACTAGATCTGACAGAGTGCCTGAAGAAACTGGATCAGTAAGACTGTGAATGTGAGCTCTCAACCACAACCTTGAGAGGCACCCCTTCTCATTTTTATGGCCAAATAAATGGATATATGGTTGAATTCTGCCAGGACCCCCTTTTTTCCCAGCAATCCCAAAGAAAGGCAATGTCAAAGAATGTTCAAACTACCACCCAATTGCACTCATCTCAGATGCTATCAAAGTAATGCTCAAAATTCTCTAAGCCAGGCTTCAACAGTATGTGAACCAAGAAAACTCCCAGATGTTCAAACTGGATTTAGAAAAGGCAGAGGAACCAAAGATCAAATTGCCAACACTGGTGGATCATCGAAAAAGAAAGAGAGTTCCTGAAAAACATCTACTTTTGCTTTATTGACTATGCCAAAGCCTTTGACTGTGTGGATCACAACAAACTGTGGAAAATTCCTCAAGAGATGGGAATATCAGACCACCTTACCTGCCTCCTGAGAAATCTGTATGCAGATCAGGACACAACAGTTAGAACCAGACATGGTACAACAAACTGGTTCCAAATTGGGAAAGGACCATGTCAAGGCTGTATATGCACCCTGCTTATTTAACTTATATGCAGAGCACATCATGTGAAATGCCAGACTAGATGAAGCACAAGCTGGAATCAGATATGCAGATGACACCACCCTTATGTCAGAAATCGAAGAGAAACTAAAGAGCCTATCAATGAAAGTGATAGAGGAGAATGAAAAAGCTGGCTTAAAACTCAGTAGTGAAAAAACTAAGATCATGGCATCCGGTCCCATCACTTCATGGCAAATAGATGGGGAAACAATGAAAAGAGTGACAGACTTTATTTCTGGGGGCTCCAAAATCAGTGCAGACGGTGACTGCAGCCATGAAATTAAAAGACTCTTGCTCCTTGGAAGAAAAGCTATGACCAACCTAGACAGCATGTTGAAAAGCAAGGACACTACTTTGCTGACAAAGATCCATCTAGTCAAAGCTATAATTTTTCTATGGATGTGAGAGTTGGACCATAAAGAAAGTTGAATGCTGAAGAATTGATGCTTTTGAACTGTGGTGTTGGAGAAGACTCTTGAGAGTCCCTTGGACTGCAAGGAGATCTAACCAGTCAATCCTAAAGGAAATCAGTTTTGAGAATATTCATAGGAAGGACTGATGCTGAAGCTGAAGCTCCAGTACTTTGGCCACCTGGTGTGAAGAGCCGACTCATTGGAAAACACCCTAATGTGGGGAAAGATAGAAGGCAGGAGGGGAAAGGGATGACAGAGGATAAGATGGTTGGATGGCATCACCAACTCGATGGACGTGAGTCTGAGCAAGCTCCAGGAATTGGTGATGGAGAGAGAAGCCTGGGGTGCTGCAGTCCACGGGGTCACAAAGTGTTGGACGTGACTGAGCTACTGAACTAAACTAAACAAAGGCGGCTTGGTACATTCCTCTAGTTCTCAGCACTTTCTTCATAGTCTTGTTGCCTGAGAAATCCAGGCCTCTTATCTGCCCCTCAGCCTGGTGTGTGACTGCATTCATGCATGTACCTGTACAGGTGTACATGCTTGCACACTCGTGTACACAGAGCATGCAGTCTCCTAAAATAATTTGTCTTTGTGATAGGGAGTGTTAAAACAGAGGGCAAAGGTCTTGTCTTGGCCTTGTGGTTCTCAAACTTTGTTGTTTATTAGAATTACACGAGGAGCTTTCAAAATTCCTCATGTCAAGGACTTCTGGCACCAAGATGGGGTCACCTTGTTCTCTCAGGTCCTCCCTCTTACAACTAAAACCCCCTGCACACTGACAGAGACTCTGCTTGACCAAACTCTAGCCAGGGTCCCCTGAGCCCTCTCTTAACTAAGCCTCAGCTTTGGCCTATAAAGACTGGTTATCATTGTTTAGCTGCTCAGTCATGTCTGACTCTTCTGTGACCCCATAGACTATAGCCTGCCAGGGTCCTCTGTCCATGACATTTCCCAGGCAATAATACTGGAGTGGGTTGCCATTTCCTTCTCCAGGGGATCTTCCTGACCCAGGGATCAAACCCGCACCTCCTGCATTGCAGGTGGATTCTTTACCACTGAGCCACCTGGGAAGCCGAGAAAGGTGGGAAAAGCATTAAAGTAACTTAAAGCTGCATCCCTAGGGTGACCCCCACTACCCTTTAGAGTGTCTGTCTGAGAAACTCAGGATACCCAAAGAATTTCCTGTTTGTTTCAGCCAATATCTGAAGGAAGATAGACTCCTTGTCTCCCAGGCTCTGTGGGAGGGAAGGAGTCTAACTTCAATAAATGCCAATTGGCAGGCCCAGGTGGGTTTCCCAGGGACTAACCTCTGCTTCCTACTTTTGTTATTTTTCACTTCTTTGACTCTCCTCAAGGCCATGCTTGACTTCCTATCTATGCATTCATTTTCCCTTTAAAATTCACAGTCACCCTCAGTATAAACCAAGATGGAACTCTTTTCTCACTTGTAATAGCATTTAGTGATTAAAATCTATTCTTATCACTTAAATTAGTGTCCAGCTTTGTTTAACTTTGACCATAAAATCCACCAAACAAAACTAAGTATGTTAGTCACTCAGTCGTGTCTGACTCTCTGCAACCCTATGGACTGTAACCACCAGGCTCCTCTGTCCAAAGAATTCCCCAGGTAAGAATAGTGGAGTGGGTTGCCATTTCCTTCTCCAACATAGGAAGACTCCAAAAAGTGAAAGAAGATGTGCTTGTAGGCAACTTGTTATTATCTTTAGGAATTACTTATATTAACTGTATATTCTTATTTTTTGTAAGGCCTCCAAATGCCAGAGCATCACAAATAAAAAAGAAAATATAGTTAATATAAGTGGCCCAGTGATGAATGCATGTCAAATCGACAAACAGAAAAATCTAAAAAAAGCACAGTTGGAATGGGTTTCAATGGGGCTGAGTGAAGACTTGATCTCCTGCTTCATCCTCCCGCACCACGGCAGTGGGTGCACGTTCTGATCTCCCCAGTAGGAGAGTGTCAGTGGGTCTAGTGCTCCTGTACCTCTGGCCTCACGCAGCAGCACCGAGGCAGAGCAAGGTGATGAGAGGTGGGGCTAGTTGGCACTTTCTCCTCTTTATGCTCCTGTGATGGGGGCCCAGTGGAGAAATGATCTCACACCCCCCCACTTGGAGGCAAGTAATTTGTGGATATTGACAAACTGATTATAAATTTTTATGGAAAGGAAAAAGACCCAAGATAGCCAGTACCACATTGAGGAAGAAGAAAAAATTTGAAGACTGACATTATTTGACTTAAAGACTTACTATAAAGCTACAATAATCAAGACGGTGTGGGACTGGTGAAAAAATAGATCAGTGAACACTATAGAGAGTTCCCAAATAGACACACAGATACAATCAATTGATTGCTGACAATGGAGTAAAAGCAATTCAGTAGAGAAAATATTAATAAAAGGAGCTAGAACCATTAGAAATCCTTCTGCAAAAATATAAGGAACTAGACACAGACTCTCTACCTTTCACAAAAATTGACTCAGAATGGAATCATAGACCTAAATGTAGAACAAAAACCTATAAATCTTCCAGAAAATCTAGATCACCTTGGGTTTGGTGACAACACCTCAGATGCAACACCAAAAGCAGAGTCCATGAATAAAAAATTAAACTAAGTTGGACTCTACTAACAGGAAAAACTTGTGCTCTGTGAAAGACACAGTTAAGAAAACGAAAAAACAAATCACAGAATGGGAGAAAATATTTGCAAAACAAATAATCTGATAAAGGATTTGTATCCAAAAAACTCTTTAAAACTCAACAATAAGACAATAAACAATCCAATTAAAAATGGGCAAAAGATCTAAACAGACAAGTCAATAAAGAAGCTATACAGATGGCAAATATACATATGAAAAGATATTTATCCCATATAAAATATGCAAAATTGTACATCCACTTTAAATGACAATTTATTTTTTTGTTTGATATTTTTAGTGAGCTAAATGTATTCTTACCATACAGTCTAATAATCACACTGCTAGGTGTTTACTCAAGTGAACTGAAAACCTATGTTCCCATAAAACCTACACATGAATGTTTATAGAATCTCTACTCTTATTGCCCCAAACTGGAAGCAACTGAGATGTCCTTAAACAGATTAAATGGTGGTACATCTGTACAATGAAACATTATTCAGCAATATAAACTATGGACTTCGGTTAATAATATATCAATATTGGTTTATTAATTATTACAAATGTGCTACATGACTATAAGATGTCAATAATAGGGAAAATGTGTACAGATTGGGGGGCTGGTACATGGAAACTTTCTATACTATCTGTTCAATTTTTCTCTAAATCTAAATGTATTTTTAAAAATCTATTAAGCAAAAAAATAGGCAATCTATAGCCTGGGCGAAAACATCTACAATATCCATATATATATATATCTATAAAACCATATATCCAACAAAGGAGTAGTATCTAGAATTTGTGAAGAATTCTCAAAACTAGACAGTTAAAAATAATCCAATTAAAAAATGAACATAAGACATGAATGGACATTTCCTAAAATGGATATATAGTTGGCATATGTGCCCATATTCAGTCACTCAGTCATGTCCAACTCTGTGACCCAATGGACTGCAGCCTGCTAGGCTCCTCTGTCCATGGGATTTTCAGGCAAGAATAGTGGAGTGGGTTGCATTTCCTACTCGAGGGGATCTTCCCGATCCAGGAATTGAACCATGTCCCCTGCATTGCAGGCAATTCTTTACCATTGAACCACCGGTGAAGCCCAGTTGGCAGATAAGCACATGAAAAAAAAAAAGAAAACTCAACATCACTAAGCATTAGAGAAATAAATGCAAGTTAAGACCACAAGGAGAACTATCGCACATCAGAATGGCTTTTAAGAAAGAATGATGACAACACCACAGATGGTGAGGAAGAGAATGTAGATCACTCACGAGATTGCTCATGGGAATATAAAATGATACAGTCACTCTAGAAAATAGTTTGGTAGTTTCTTACAGAACTAAACATGTAACGACCATACCAGCTAGCAATTGCACTAAGACATTTACCCCAAAGAAATGAAAACTTCTCTTCACACAAACACCTACATCCAAATATTCGTAATAGCCAGAAACTGGAGACAACTCTGATGTCCTTCAACAGTGAAACCAGCTGGTACATCCATACTGGGAAACACTACTCAGCAATAAAAAGGAATAAACTATTGAAATCCTGGAGAAGGAAATGGCAACCCACTCTGGTATTGTTGCCTGGAGAATCCCATGGACAGAGAAGACTGGTGGGCTACAGTCCATGGGGTCACAAGAGTCAGACACGACTTAGTGACTAAAGAGACAGAGAGATTAAAATACAGCTTGGGTGAATCTCCAGGGAATTATATTGAGTGAAAAAAAAAGCAATCCTAAAAGGTCACATACTACAAGATTCCACTAATATAACATTCTTGAAATGACAAAGAGGAAATGGAGAACAGATTAGTGGTTCCCATGGGTTAGGGATAGGTAGGTAGGGGGAGCTGGGTATAACTATAAAAGGAAAGTTCAAGAGCTCTTTATGATGGTGAAACTGTTCTGCATCTTGACCGTATAAATGTTAGTGTCATGGCTGTGATATTATACTATACTTTTGCAAGATGTTACTAATGGGGGGGAAATGGGATCTCGTATTATTTCTCACAACTGTCCATGAATCTACTGTTATCTCACAATCAAAGTTTAACTGAAAATGGAGAAATGAGAAATGTGAAAAATAATATTGATGCCCAGACCACACTTTAGAGTGGTTAAGTGAAACTTTCTGGGGGTGGGATGAGTTACTAATATTTATTTTTAAAATTTCCAAGTAGTTCTAATGTGAAGCCATATTTAAGAATCATGTAGTGCAGTGGTAAAGAATCTGCCTGCCAACTCAAGAGACATAGGAGACACAGATTCCATCCCTGGGTCAGGAAGATCCCTTGGAGTAGGAAATAGCAACCCACTCCAGTATTTCTTGCCTGGAAAATTTCATGGACAGAGGACCCTGGTGGGCTGCAATCCATGGGGTCTCAAAGAGTTGGACACAACTGAACACATACACACACACGTGTGTGGAGCATGAGGCATCAACACAGAGGCGATGGAGAGTTTCAGGGTTGTCCAGATCAATTCACACTAGCCATGTTGCCTTAGGAAAGCTATTTAACCTCAGGCTCTTCATTTGTAAAACAGCGACTACCTGTCCTTACACTTCCCAATGCTTTGTTGAAGATCAAAGAGAAAATGTAGCTGTTTTATAAATTGTAAAGCACAATATAACTGTTCTGGTCAATATATAACACAATATGTGTTGTTCAGTTCAGTCGCTCAGTCGTGTCCAACTCTTTGCAACCCCATGGACTGTAGCATGCCAGGCTTCCCTGTCCATCACCAACTCCCAGAGCTTGCTCAGACTCATGTCCATTGAGTTGGTGATGCCATCCAACCATCGCATCCTCTGTTGTCCCCTTCTCCTCCTGCCTCCAATCTTTCCCAGCATTAGGGTCTTTTCCAGTGAGTCAGTTCTTCCCATCAGGTGGCCAAACTATTGGAGTTTCAGCTTTAGCATCAGTCCTTCCAGTGAACATTCAGGACTGATTTCCTTTAGGATGGACTGGTTGGATCTCCTTGCAGTCCAAGGGACTCTCAAGAGTCTTGTCTTCTCCAAACCACAGTTCAAAAGCATCAGTTCTTCGGCACTCAGCTTTCTTTGTAGTCCAACTCTCACATCCATACATGACCACTGGAAAAACCATATCTTTGACTAGATGGACTTTTGTCAGCAAAGTAATGTCTCTGCTTTTTAATATGCTGTCTAAATTGGTCATAGCTTTTCTTCCAAGGAGCAAATGTCTTTTAATTTCATGGCTGCAGTCACCATCTGCAGTAATTTTGGAGCCCCCCAAAATAAAGTCTGTCACTGTTTCCATTGTTTCCCCATCTATTTGTCATGAAGTGTTGTATATTTGTGCAAATATGTTTTAAAATATGTATAGAATATCTATTGCATGTAAAAATCTTCATATTTATCTCATTTAATTCCATCAACAATCTGGCAATGTAGGAATTGTTATTCTGATTTTACAGAGAGGAGAAAGAGCAAGAGGCTCATAGATATAAATAACACCCCTGGTGTAGAAGTATAAGTAGATTTTTTCCAGCAAAACTCTATTAACTGGCCATGGTTTGGCCCAACAGCACTGAATGTCAAGTTGTTTGGGTTTAAAGGTAAGCCCTTATTTTCACTTCTAAGACACACCAACAAATAAAATTCCTATAAGAGGAATTTTGGTCACATTATCTGAGTAATAGTCTGAATCCTTCACTTCATTTGCCAATGTAGATGAAGCTAGGTGTAAGAGAAGAAAATACAAAAACAGCTGAGAACAAGAAAGCATTTGATTCCCAAATGATTTATTCCCAGCATGAATTCAGAAGAGAGGCTGCCTGGAGTAAGAACAAGCTAGGACTTGTGGCAAGGGTTAAATTCCTCTCAAAGCCCTTGTTTGATTACAAAAGTATTGATAGTTAAAAATTCATTAAGTGTCAGAAAGGTAATTCTGCCATCAGATTGCCACACAATGAAAACCAAGATAGTGGAGAAGGAAGTTCTCACCTTTTTATGTGCTTCTGTTATAAATTAAATTCTAGAAATTAAAACCAGAACATCTGTAGAGGAAAAAAGTCTAAAGGGTTCAATTTCAAATAGATCAGAGAACTCACAATTATGTGTTAAAAAGTCCACATTATACAGCTGAAAATATCTTGGTCACTGGCATGTATTTTCAGTTCAGTTCAGTCGCTCAGTCGTGTCTGACTCTTTGCGACCCCATAAATTGCAGCACGCCAGGCCTCCCCGTCCATCATCAACTCCCGGAGTTCACTCAAACTCATGTCCATTGAGTCAGTCATGCCATCCAACCATCTCATTCTCTGCCGTCCCTTTTTCCTCCTGCCCTGAATCCCTCCCAGCATCAGGGTCTTTTCCAATCAGTCAACTCTTCGCATGAGGTGGCCAAAGTACTGGAGTTTCAGCTTTAGCATCATTCCTTCTAAAGAACACCCAGGACTGATTTCCTTTAGAATGGACTGGTTGGATCTCCTTGCAGTCCATGGGACCCTCGAGAGTCTTCTTCAACACCACAATTCAAAACATCAATTCTTCAGCGCTCAGCTTTCTTTATAGTCCAACTCTCATTTCCATACATGACTACTGGAAAAACCATAGCCTTGACTAGATGGACCTTTGTTGGCAAAGTAATGTCTCTGCTTTTGAATATGCTATCTAGGTTGGTCATAACTTTTCTTCCAAAGAGTAAGCGTCTTTTAATTTCATGGCTGCAGTCACCATCTGCAGTGATTTTGGAGCCCCAAAACAATAAAGTCTGACACTGTTTCCGCTATTTCCCCATCTATTTCCCATGAAGTGATGGGACCAGATGCCATGATCTTCGTTTTCTGAGTGTTGAGCTTTAAGCCAACTCTTTCACTTTCCTCTTTCACTTTCATCAAGAGGCTTTTTAGTGCCTCTTCACTTTCTGCCATAAGGGTGGTGTCATCTGCATATCTGAGGTGACTGATATTTCTCCTGGCAATCTTGATGCATTTTAGATTAAGACAATTATTTTATTGACCAACTGTATGTGTATAAATCGAGACCAAGTAATTCAAGGTCTTCTACCTTCCAGATGGAGTTGGAACAAGGAATCAGCTCAATGTTTGCCACCTGGCAATGTTTTTCTAATGATCTAAGAATTTGGATCTTTGCATGAACTGACCACCATCCTTTCTCCTCTGAATGATGTTTTTCCATCCATTGTAATCTCTGGTTGTGTGTTCAGATTACCAAGTAAATCAGATCCCTAAAGTTTTAACTCAATGAATTGGCAGCAACTCAGAGGATGAATTTTAAGTAATTGGGGAAGAGGAAGGTAAAGACATTAGGCTATTTTTGCAGCTTGTTCCTTTTCCTTCTGAAACCAAGAAGCAACTTTCTACTCACTCAGGTCTGGGAAGAAGTGGCCAGATTCAGTCCTAACATGTGGATGTCTAAGACTTGAAGAAGTTGGATGTGGAATTTTACCATTTTGGGCCTTATTTTCCTAAATTGGTGAAATAGTAATAAGAAACATGATATGGAAAACAATTCTTGAGGCAGTTTCAGGAGATCTTGGCTTGGCCCAGATCACTAGGCATTGGATTTTCTGGAGGGGCACCTACCAGAACAGTGTCTGCTCCTGTCTCTGATGGGTCTTTTCCCTCTGCTCTTTTTTCTACCCTCTTTTAGCTATCAAGGAAAACCTGGACTTTCTCACTGTCTCAGTTCCTTTGCCATGCTGTTTCTTAGCAATCAATTAGTAGCTTTCAATATTTAAAACTACTGAAAAATCAGATTAAATATAGGCCAAGTATTTCCCTATTATTAAGTTAGATATGCTAATGTTGGTAATTATTTTCATCTTTCACAGCAGTGCAGCTTTTCTCAGTTTCAAAGCACCTTTGCACCTCAGCTGTGGCATTTGATCCTTGTAAGCAGCCTAGAAAACAGCATGGGGGAGTGGGTATTGAACAGTATTCTCATTTTGTTGATGAGAAAAGTGAGACTCCAAGACACATTGGATTTAACTATGATGCACAAAGCACTATCTACTGCATTGGCGGGGGACATAGCTTTCCAAATGCAAACCATAGTAAAAGCTAACATGGCAGGCACTCACCATTCACTGAGCACCTGCTTTAATACAGTCAAGTGAGCGAGCGACCACCTGGTCTAGGCTCTGTTCTAGCTCCTGAGGGTGGGTAGCTGGGACAAAGAGATGAATTAGTCTTGCTGCCAAGATGTTTGTGGTTTGGTGGGAGTAGGGTTGTCAGAATTAGCAAATAATGATAAAGATGCTCAGTTAAATTGAAATTTCAATAAACAAGAAGTAAGTTTTCAGTATGAACATGCCCCATGCAATTTTATCTGGCAGTATTTTACATGGAGGGAGATAGACTAAAAGTTTGAAACGATTGTGACAATAGTGGGGACTCAGAAAGATTTCCAGGAATAAGAAACTGCTGCATCGTGATGACAGAAGAGGCCATAGAAAATGTAGTCAAAAGAGACACAATAGAGCTTAGGGAATGGAGTTATTTATTATTTTGGGCTCAGTTTCCTCATCTGTAAAATGAGGATGATAATAGCATATCTCTTATGGGGTTATTGTGAGGATAAGATGAGTTGATATTTGTGAGGCACTTAGGATAGTGCTTGGCACAGAATAAGCATTATGTATGTATCTGCTCCAGTGAGAGGTGACAATGAAATTGAATTTGGCAAGGAAAAGGTGAGGAAGAGGAAGGGGCTTTCCAGAGGAGGCAGAGGGTGGAGGGGAAGAGAAGTGATATACATTGCTAACAGTTGAGTGGGAAACCTGGAACCTGGGAAGAGGTGAGAAGAAGCTGGTCTGGGGGAAAGGGACCAATTCCATTGGCACCTGAGTTTGGGGTATCCATTCTAGGTGGAGAGATGTGGCTGGAATCCAAGTATAGGCTCAGGAAAGAAAGCAGGCCTGGGGGTAGAGGCCTGGGAGGTTTCAGATTGGAGAAAAGCCAAGGGCACGAATGGGTTTCCCTCATAGCTTGATCAGTAAAGAATTTGCCTGCAATGCAGGAGTTCCAGGTTCGATTCCTGGGTTAGAAAGATTCCTGGAGAAGGAAATGGCAACCCACTCCAGTATTCTTGCCTGAGAATTCCATGCATCTTGGCAGGCTCAGTCCATGGGGTTGCAAGAGTCAGACATGGCTTAGCTACTAAACCACCACCACCAAGGGCATGAATGGAATCCCTCAAGGACTGAGTGAAAATGAAGAATACTAAAATCATTGCCAATGTTCTACTTGCAACTCTAGCTGTTCTTAGCACTAAATGTAGTTTACACTCAAAGCAGTTTTATGAAAACCAAGGCAACCATAGAGGTCCCCCAGTGTTATAGACCTGCATTTATGCAAGTGTGGACATGGGCTGTCTCTGAAATACAAGCTCTGTGAGAACTCAGAGAACTGGAAATGGTGAGAGGAAAATTTACTTTTTAATTTGTATCCTTTAATGTCTTTCAATTTTTTCTCCAAGTAAATGCACTAGCAGATGAAATTTATTTTTAAGAAATGGAGAAACTTTGGCAACATAGTGTAAGAGCCTGAAAGAGGTGCTCTTATTGACATTTCATTCTTTATTTACGTATCCTGTAGTGGGTTTTATGGAGATCTGTGTTTTTGGTCACGTTCACCCTTAAAAACCAAAGACTTAGCTTCAGGATGTGTCATGCCCTGGGTGTGTCCAGACAGTCTTAAAGAGAAAATACTGCTCTAACCATTACACACATTTTTCATTCCTCTGAGTGTTTGCTGCCTACCCCAGTCTCTCAGAGGTTAAAGTGTCTGCCTCCAATGTGGGAGACCCAGATTCGATCCCTGGGTTGGGAAGATCCCCTGGAGAAGGAAATGGTAACCCACTCCAGTATTCTTGCCTGGAGAATCCCATGGACGGAGGATCCTGGTAGGCTACAGTCCACAGGGTCACAAAGAATCAGACATGACTGAGCGACTTCACTTTCATTTTCCCTTTCTTTCCTGTCTCCCTGTAGACTTAACTGTGGGAACCAATAGTGAACACCCTGTTAAAATCCATTTGACACCTGTTTGAGACTGACCCAATGCATTAGCCCAGGTTCCTGGTCTCCAGGAGGTGCACAGGGGTGAGTCATTTTGAAGACCTTGGATTCTTCCATGTCTGGAATGGACACGTGAGAAACAGATGAGAAGGAAAGATTTGTCTTTCCCCTAAGATTACTGCTGAAGTGTTCCCAACAAGAAATAGACCCCAACAAGAAATAGACAGGAAAAGGACATGGACAGCTGGGGAAATGAAACAGAAATGATCTGCTCCAACTTCTTTTTAGATGAGAAAACAGGCTCTAGGTTGGGAAGCAGCTTGCCAAGGATACATCGCTGGTGAACACAGGAGCTGGGACAATTGTGAGATTCCCCAGGGTCTGGTCCTATACTCTCTTCACAGCATTGGAGCTTCTGGTGCAGCTGTGTGCAGCTCGGCCTATCCAAAGTCTTTGCACTGCTTTCTAATCCTTAAAGAAGCACTTAAAGAGGAACAGTCTTGTCTGCAGGTACAAGTGGCCTGGCAAGAGTGCACTCTTTGCAGCAACAATGTGGTTGTGCTCCCTCTATGGAGAGCAAGAATGAGTTACCTCCACTAACAGCCAAGCCAGTTTCTTTCACAGTACTCGGGGGAAGGACTCCACACAGCAAAATCATATCTTCAGAACACAGTGGGTTGGTGCTCTAGCCTGAGTTCCCAGACACCCTCTTCAGGCCCCAGCTTTTCCATCACTGTTGGGGAGCTCACATGGCCAACTATATGACACCAGGAGATGTGATGGCATTAAAGAGACTTCCCCCAACCAAGGCCAAATTTAGCAAATGGCAAATGTTCAAAGCCAGATCAAGGAAAAGCCAAGCCTTCCTGTTGAAGATGGGTAAAGCAGGATGAAGGCCATGGCAGAAAATAATAGGTTTTAGCAAAACACTCTTCGATAGGATTTTTAGGTGGACATATGGCTGCTCAGTTGCAGACTGCATTTACCAGCCTCCTTTGCTGCTAAGTATGGTGTGGCTATGGGACTAAATGCAGGCAGTGAGGTGTGCTTTTCCATACACATCAAATTGTTAACTGTGCTTACCTCACCATTTTAGGCAGTGAGAGTAGAGAGGGATAGAGTGTTTACATTTGTGGTTTATACATTATGTGCTGTTTGAATTATTAAAAGCATGCTCTCCTATTATACTTTGAAAATAGCTTTAAAATATAAATGCTTTTCCTACTCCAAGATGATAATCTTCCAGAGCTTTTTGTGGTGTTTTTAAAAAGATCTTATATATAGGATTATATTCAGTTTTCCTCCCATGTTAGACAATTGCCCCAATTGTTAAAGCTGCAATGATTTATCGATTCAGGGAAAACATACCTTTTATTAGAATGTTTCTTTCAGTCCTAAAAAAACAGTACCTTACTCTCCTACCATAAATTCCCTCTCCAATCTTAAGTACCTAGGTAGAATTTTAGAGACTTGATTTTTGTGTACTTTTTTACTTAGCTACTTTATTATCTTTATCAGTTAATTCTCTCGGCCTTTCTAATTCTCTTAAGTCTCTGTTTTAGGCATGTTTTACAGATAATATAGTATGTAGTTTCATTTTTGAACTCAGTTTGAGTTCGTTAAGTACTTTATCAGGCTTCCCAGGTGGCTCAGTGGCAAAAGAATCTGCCTGGCAAAAAGGAGAGGACTGCCAAACAGGAGATTCAAGTTCAACCCATGGGTTGGGAGGATCTCTTGGAGAAAGAAATGGAAACCCACTCCAATATTCTTGCCTGGAGAATCCCATGGACAGATGAGCCTGGTGGGCTACAGTCCATGAGATTGCAAAGAGTTGGACCTGACTTAGTGATGAAGCAGCAACAAGGACTCTACCCACTTTCATTTAGTTCCATAACAGATGTTTGTTAGTCTGTTGGGGCTGCTATAACAAAAATACCATAGACCGGGTGGCTTAAACAACAAATTTTCTCACAGTTCTAGAGGCTGTGAAGTCCAGGATCAAGGTGCCAGCAGATCTGGTGTCTGTTGGGAGCCTGTTTCCTGGATGTCCATCTGTTCGCTGTCTTCACATGGCAGGAGAGAGACAGGAAGCAAGCTTCCTAGTGACTCTTCTGAGGGCCCTAATGCCATTCACAAAGGCTCCGTGCTCACGACCTCATCTAATCCCATCCCCTCCTAAAGGCTCCATCGCCTAACATGTTCACACTGTGAGACAGTTTCAATATAGGAATTGTCGGGGGACACAAACATTCAGTCTATAATGTCTCTCTTTTGCGTATCCTTCCTTTTTAGCTCTTTCTTGGTAGTCTACCTTACTACTGCCATCCAAACTATCTAGTATTTTGGGTTCTACTAGATAAAAGTTACTTTTATATCTCTTTGGATATAGGCTATAGAAGATATAGATCTTCTGAATTCTGTCTCGAGTTATTATCATACAACATTATTTCCACATTATGGAAAAGTATTTTTAAAAGGACACCAAAATTGGGTGACAAGCTGGTCTAACATTTCTAAGTTTTATTAAGCTTTTCAGATAAAATATACTCAATATCTGTCATGTTTTGAGTACTTAATATGGACTGGGCAATTCACAAATATTATCTAATTTAATCTGCAGGATATTTCCAGGAGATGGTTATTTTGTTCTCATTTTCATATGAAAAAATCAAGTCTTAAAAAGTAGGAAATGCCCAACTCCCAACCTCAAACAGCAAGTAGATTTAGACCACAGTTTCTTTCTACAAAGTTCCTATCCTTTCCTGCTTCTCACATTCCTCTACATCTTGAGAGAAGAAATAAAATCTAGTTTTGAATCAAATGAAAGGGCTGGGAATGAGACGTCTCTGAGTATAATTTATTTATTTTTGACTTAGACCTATGAAAATGTTTTAGTTTTAATACAGGGAAAGTAAAGCTAATCCTAAAATTGAGAATGAATTGAAACCAATAACCTTAACTCTTTATCAAATTGGTTATATACCCACATAGAGATTAAGAATTATTTCAAGTGACTTTGGAACATGCTCTTCTGGTTTATCTTCTTGGTGGGGTATATTCTAAGGAAAAAAAAAATTGCAAATAACTTGAAACTTCACTCAATTTTATTATTAGGTGGAATGCTTGTACAAGTTTAAAATTACATTTATATATATACATATATTAGGATAGAACAAATAACATTAATGTACTAAGATCCAAAGTTTTCATTGTGAGAGAAATGAGATGCAAAGTAAAAACCTGTGTTAAATTTGAATTGTACATATTAATATGAACTCATGGTTAATGTTTTTTTCTTTTTCTGTTCATTGAAAGGACCTAAAAACAATGCTATCTCAGAAGCAATGTTAACTGAAAATCTATCCCTCATTCTTGAGAGAGTGTTTTGCTGCCTGGTCAGCAATACCTCATCATCTGAGTGGGAAAGGACTGAGTGCCTGGGCTAGGACTGTTTCAGGGAAGGAAACAATTCAGTGCTTAATTTAGCAGTCAGGGATCTTAAAGCTGTTTGCCAGGAGGTCGGTCTCCCCATACATAGCCTTACTCATCACTCTTAAAATATCTTTTGTAAAGACTGCATTGCTCACTAATGCTTTTATGTGAAAGTGGACTCTCATAAGTGGAATGTGGAGTTAAGTCTTATGTCTGGCCTGGGAGGTAGGAAGCTGAACCTGAGAACAGAGGAAATCCTGAGAATGCAAATCTCTGGGAATTAGCAAAAATTCCTGGAAGAACTTCAGGTTTTCAAAGTCTATATAATTGGTAAGATTAAAGCTCAGGTGACCAAGGAGGTAATGGACAACACAGTTAGTGTTGTAGGAGGAATAAATAGAAAATGCTACAGTGTATCTATGATATGGAAAGATGGAAGGATCTAGAAGACCCAGGGAAGGCTGGAAGGAGCTACCAGGCTGGCTGCTGTAAAGAGGAACTGTGAGTTCACCCTCCTTGTTAAGGGTCTTCTCCCACCCTCAAGAACACTGTCACTATTCCATGGCTCCTCAGCTGTCTGAGGTTGAGGTGCACTTCAGATAAACTCTGCTTTCAAATGCATCTCAGTGAGTCTTGGGGTTCTAGCTCCGTTTCATACTTTCTATATAGCATGGGATCCATTTTTCCATTCCTCTACCATTTAAAGAAATAAAGTTTACTAACATATAGGAAAACAGACACATTAATTTGACAAAGGAATCCTAGGGCCAGCCACCAGCGAGACTAACCTTTTCCTCCTTTTCGAAATCAATTATGTTGGGAGAGAGAGATACCTAAGATGGAGACTCTTAGGGAAGATTAGAATATGGGGAACAGGGGAGGGCTTGAAGCTCACAGACCTTCTTGAGGGTGGTAGAGGGATCCACAGTAGAATCCTGATCACAGTGAGTCACTGGCCATGGATTGGACTATTGAGTTCAGGATTCCTGTAGGAGGACAGGGTCCTTCAACTTTTGTCCACCTGTTTTGTCCCATCTGAGGTGTCTCTGGGCCAAGGCTTCCTTTGTGTTATATCTGCCATGGAGAGCAATCCTCTGAGCCTTTGAAAGCCTCGAATCAGATGCTAAGCCTCTGTGAGCAAGGGCAAGTCCCAAGTGAAGGAATACATGCACTTGCAGTTCTGGAAATTAGTGCCCTTCATCTGCAAAGGACCAGGACTGAAAAAAAATCAATTGAACACGACATACAGAAAACCCTTCATGAAATTTTCAAAGGAAAACTAGAAGATATTTTTATCCACTTTAAAGTGACTAACAGAGATGAGCTTAGTAACTTAATATGGAAAATCAGATTATCCATGAATAAATGAATGTCTATGGCTTGCACAGGGAGACGAAAGTGAAAATTCAGTCCAGGTCACTCACTCTAGTCTCTCAACTTTAGTGCAGAGTCAAAAAGAGGAAAAAAGGTGTAACATTAAAAGGTAAGGTTTTGTCTAGTCAATTCTGGGCTACCTAGAGGTGTTAATCTCACCTTCCCATGAAGGCCCAGGTCCACAATCTCTGAGCATGTCAGTTCCTAGAGCAAGTCACTATTAGGAAGCAGAGTGAAAGAATGACGGAGCTGGACCATGAGTCTTGCCCACTGGTGGTGGTGTGAGATACACTGGGACCACTATTAGTTTAGGAGGCAGAGCTCCTTGATCCTTATTTTTGGACAAGCTATTTAACTTCCCCAAAATTCAGGTTCCTCCTCAGAGGTAATTCCTGGCCTCCATACCTCACAGGGTTGTTGTGAGGATACATGAGATAATGTCTGTGAAAGCCCTTACTATTATTGTCACGGACAATTTTATACACTAAATTTGGTGTTTTCAAAGTCTTAGTCTCTGAAACGTCTCTGCCACAAAGGATCATTCCACTCAGCCTCCTAAAATAACACTTTGTTCTTCTCTTCACCACAAGTAACCCAGGGGCTTTTGGATTCTCAGACTAGAGAGGCTGACTGAAAAGAATCTACTGGAGCACAGAATAAGGTTTCCTGGTGAACAGATTAGTCTCCCCTTTTTCCTGTATACAGGGTTGTTGTGAGGATCACATGAGATAATGTCTGTGAAAGCCCTTACTATTATTGTCATGGACAATTTTATACACTAAATTTGGTGTTTTCAAATTCTTAGTCTCTGAAACGTCTCTGCCACAAAGGATCATTCCACTCAGCCTCCTAAAATAACACTTTGTTCTTCTCTTCACCACAAGTAACCCAGGGGCTTTTGGATTCTCAGACTAGAGAGGCTAACTGAAAAGAATCTACTGGAGCACAGAATAAGGTTTCCTGGTGAACAGATTAGTCTCCCCTTTTTCCTGTATCCCTCTTCCTAGGATGACTCCTGCAGTCTGGAGCTCAGTGCAGCCTGGGGTTGATATTGGAGGGGAAACCTACAGAGAAGGGAATGTAAAAGAAAGCCTTGGTGTGAGGAATCAGACAAGCAGTGTGAAGTCTGGGATGTGGGGGAATGGAGTGTGTTTCTGGCTCGGTGAGGCCCCATCCCAGTTTTCTACATTTTAGCTTGTCGTCTGCAGCCACTTGGACAAGCTCTCTGCTAGAGGTAGTTTGTGATACCATTTTTATCAAGATCCCCCCTGTGAGTAGAGAGGCGAGGCCACAGAAGTTGACACTCTACCGTTTTGGGAGCCTATGGGAAATGATGCGGCCTCAGAGTCCTGGGCTTCCCACCATTCCTCTGAACGAGGTCAGCTCAGTCTCTACCTTCAGCCTCTCAGTGAACCTCAGAAAACCTGCAACCAGGCCCTCTCTCAGCCCGTGTACCTCTGGTTTCTACCTTCTCACTGGATTCCAGAGAGGCCCAAGTTCCAGACCATTTACAGACTCCATGGCACTGGCTCCTACCTTCTTTGGGGCCTCACCAGAGGCATAGTTACCTCTCTTTTTCTTTTTTGACTGGGTACCCTATGGGGCCCATCTTCCCTCGTGGAACTCTTAACTGTCTCATTTCCTCTTATTGTCTTCTGTTTTCTTTCTTCCCCTCTTTTGATGCACTGTGTGGTTTGCGGCTCTTAGTTCCCCAACCACAGATTGAATCCCAGCCCTTGGCACTGAAAATGTGGCATCCTAACCACTCAACCATCAGGGAATTCCCTGTTTTCTCAAAGTACCCCCTTATCACTTCTTTCATCCTCCATTACTGACTTCTGTGAAAATTTGCTTGGAATAGCTAAATTTTCACAGAAGTTTTTGGGAGCATTGTTTTATTAGGGCTGAAACCTTCCTTTCTATGTATGACGTAACAGGGGGTTTTAAAATTCTGGTTGTTCGGCCTCTTACTTTTCATCCCCTGCGCACCTCCTGGGTTGAGTCTTACCCACCAACGAAGGAAATGAGTGGATTAATTCCAAGAAATTGATAGTAAAGGAAGCTGGGTGGCACCCGAAGCAAAGGGAGTACAAACCCAGCAGACAGGGTAATTGCGTACTGTTGCCAAACCATGAGCAAACTGCAGCCTGGCATTGGACTCACACCAAGGAATGAGCAATTGGGAAAACAAAAAAACAGTATTAAGGATAAAGACCTTCAAAGTATCATAGTTCATAGATAAGAAGTGTCAACAATTTAAACCTTAACTTGGCAGAGAGGAAAGCTCAAAGAAAAAGAGCAAAAGGCAATTTTCGGCTCTGGTGATCTTGTCTGGTGGGTCTCTGGGAGGCGACACTTCCTGTAGTTATCTGCTTTGGGATGATTCCTCCGATTCCTCTGAGGTTTTAGGACTGACTTTCAAGTACTTTGTATCATGTGTCTGTTGACTTGGAATTACTTTTGTGTTAGTTGTTAACAGTACCTGGTAAGGTCCTCACTGAAGTTCAGCCACAGTCTTCCTCTGATATCTGATCTAGTAACTTAAAAAAAAATAAAGAAATTTGTGTTATTATTCAAGAGAATGACAGGAGGACAGAGTTATCAGGATACTTTGGTAAATCAAAAGAAACTCTTATATAGGCACAAAATAACTTGCTCGTTTTATGGAAAGAAAACCCTACTATTACTCTTTTTGTGTATATTACAATTTGCAATAAAAGATTTATAAGTCTTTTTCTGTGAATAAATCTATTAAAATCTATTAACATGGAATATAACCTTGAATTTTCCTTTCTGTCATTTATAGAATCAAAGCATATTAAATGCTTTGTATGTATATGTAGACATAGATAAATATATAATACACATACAATTTCAGTTTTTAAGATATACTTTATCTCAGCACATTAAAACAAGTGTATAATTACACTGAATTATCATTTAATAAATAATTCCTTAATAAACCATTGTCTTATAAACATATTCTCATTTTCCATAATTAATATACTAAATACAGTTTTTATAATTTTATTGATTACCACATTTAGCCAAAGTAACCAATTTTTGTTTTCTTCAGACACAGGGAAAACTAAACTGCTGAACTAAATTTTTATGGGTATACATTTTAGATTACCTTTTACATTTTCAGAAGACAGAATGAACACATCAACCAAACACACTTACACACTCTATTAATCTTATAGCCCTTAAATAACACATATGAATATGGATAAATTAAGACCATATGTATATGGGGTTTTTTTAGCTTAGAAACTGTTCAGCTATTCAAATATTATATATCAAGTAACTCAACATTTTCTAAAGTCTTAACTTTTTAATTATTTGGAAGTTACAATTTTAGCTAAAAAATTAAGTTGTCATGATTTGTAGTATTTTAAGAATTTTATAAAATTGAAACCATTTATAAGACATCTATGATTTCACTTAAAAACAATTTTATATTTTATAATCTTAAAAGGTTTCAACAGTGATTCTTTGCTTGCCCCATAAAACCAATACACAAAATTTAGAAAGTTTAAGTCTTAAAGTTTTAATACTAGTTATATATACTACAATATTGTCTTAGCATTAATTTTATATAAAAAAAGTAGAGCAATATAGATATAGGATTGTCTCTAATCAATATGATTGAAAGTGAAAGTGAAGGTCGCTCACTTGTGTCCGACTCTTTGTGACCCCATGGACTATACAGTCCACGGAATTCTCCAGGCTAGAATACTGGAGTGGGTTCGGTTCAGTTCAGTCGCTCAGTCGTGTCAGACTCTTTGCAACACCATGAATCACAGCACGCCAGGCCTCCCTGTCCATCACCAACTCCCAGAGTTCACTCAAACTCACGTCCATCGAGTCAGTGATGGCATCCAGCCATCTCATTCTCTGTCGTCCCCTTCTCCTCCTGCCCCCAATCCCTCCCAGCATCAGAGTCTTTTCCAATGAGTCAACTCTTCACATGAGGTGGCCAAAGTACTGGAGTTTCAACTTTAGCATCATTCCTTCCAAAGAACACCCACGGCTGATCTTTAGAATGGACTGGTTGGATCTCCTTGCAGTCTAAGGGACTCTCAAGAGTCTTCTCCAACACCACAGTTCAAAAGCATCAGTTCTTCTGCGCTCAGCTTTCTTCACAGTCCGACTCTCACACCACCCTTATGGCAGAAAGTGAAGAGGAACTCAAAAGCCTCTTGATGAAAGTGAAAGAGAAGAGTGAAAAAGCTGGCTTAAAGCTCAACATTCAGAAAACAAAGATCATGGCATCTGGTCCCATCACTTCATGGGAAATAGATGGGGAAACAGTGGAAACAATGTCAGACTTTATTTTTTTGGGCTCCAAAATCACTGCAGATGGTGATTGCAGCCATGAAATTAAAAGATGCTTACTCTTTGGAAGGAAAGTTATGACCAACCTAGATAGCATATTGAAAAGCAGAGACATTACTTTGCCAATAAACGCCCATCTAGTCAAGGCTACGGTTTTTCCAGTAGTCATGTATGGATGTAGTCTTTCCCTTCTCCAGGGGATCTTCCCAATGAAGGGATTGAACCCAAGTCTCCCACATTGCAGGTGGATTCCTTATCAGCTGAGCCACAAGGGAAGCCCAAGAATACTGGAGTGGGTAACCTATCTTTTCTCCAGTGGATCTTCCTGACCCAGGAATCGAACCAGTGTCTCCTGAATTGCAGGCAGATTCTTTACCAACTGAGCTACCAGGGAAGCACAATCAATATGACTGAGGTGAAGTCGCTCAGTCGTGTCCAACTCTTTGTGACCCCGTGGACTGTAACCTACTAGGCTTCTCCGTCCATGGGATTCTCCAGGCAAGAATACTGGAGTGGATTGCCATTTCCTTCTCCAATCAATATGATTAACTCACTTCAATTTGTCCCAACTGATTTATCAGAAATATTATAGGATATTTTAAAAATGTACTTTATAAACTTTGTATTCATGAGACAAAATTTAAATAGCCTTAAAATCTAAAAATAAGCTCTTATATTGAAGGTAAGATCATCCCTCATAGCTATAGGAATGAAGTCCATTCTTTAAATACATTTGTCTATATTATATAATGCAAGACAATTTACTGACATTTTTCTTACTTCTTAGACAATTATTATTAGTATGCAAAATACTGAGCAATTACTCTTTAAAATTGTCCCCAGTGAGGTGAAGAGAGGAGGATAGAACAATAACAACAACAAAAAAGTGACAGGGTAGTTTTAGACAAATATGAAATTATCACTAACAGGTTATCTTTCTGTAAGGAGGAGGAGAAAGTTTCAGTTCAGTTCAGTTGCGCAGTCGTGTCCGACTCTTTGCGACCCCATGAATCGCAGTACGCCAGGCCTCCCTGTCCATCACCAACTCCCGGAGTTCACTCAGACTCACTCCATTGAGTCCATGATGCCATCCAGCCAGCAAGAATACACGAAAGAACTGTACAAAAAAGATCTTCATGACCCAGATAATCATGATGATGTGTTGACTAATCTAGAGCCAGACATCTTGGAATGTGAAGTCAAGTGGGCCTTAGAAAGCATCACTATGAACAAAGCTAGTGGAGGTGATGGAATTCCAGTTGAGCTGTTTCAAATCCTGAAAGATGATGCTGTGAAAGTGCTGCATTCAATTTGCCAGCAAATTTGGAAAACTCAGCAGTGGCCACAGGACTGGAAAAGGTCAGTTTTCATCCCAATTCCAAAGAAAGGCAATGCCAAAGAATGCTCAAACTACCGCACAATTGCACTCATCTCACATGCTAGTAAAGTAATGCTCAAAATTCTCCAAGCCAGACTTCAGCAATATGTGAACTGTGAACTCCCTGATGTTCAAGCTGGTTTTAGAAAAGGCAGAGGAACCAGAGATCAAATTGCCAACATCCGCTGGATCATGGAAAAAGCAAGAGAGTTCCAGAAAAACAACTATTTCTGCTTTATTGACTATGCCAAAGCCTTTGACTGTGTGGAGAAAGTTTAGATGCAGGAAAACCTTTTTCATATATATAGAAACACAAAAAAGAAAGTCATTATAGCTGCTTTAAACAGTTACTCAAGTCCTTGACAGTATTATCAAGCCATACAATCGAAAACTAGTGCTTATTAATCCCTAAAGAATGGAAATAGAGAGGAAATCTCTACATTAATCACAGTGATCTCTCTTAGACCAGTCATACAATCTCATGAGAGTTTCTTTTCCCTTTATGCCTCAAGCATTTCTCAAATGAACATTCTTGTTCATGTCAAGGATCCCCAAGTGGTCACATAATTTTAATTTATTCTCAGAGAATTATGCCAGGAAGTAACACAAGCTTGTTAGCAGAAAAGCCCATGAGAGATTGCTTGACTGTTGATCAAAGGTAAAACATCACTTGTGCTGAGTCCTCAACCCTAAGCTTAAGCAGCCTCTCCTTGTGACTTGAATAATCAGCAGTCACCTGGTTCTCAGGAAGTATGGACAGCTCTTTCCTAAAACCAAGTTCTCATACCCAGAAAAATCAGGAAATTTCTCATAGACAAATAGAAGAGAGTAGATAAACTTCCAGACATTCTGGAATGCGAAGTCAAGTGACCCTTAGGGAAGCATCACTATGAACAAAGCTAGTGGAGGTGCTGAGGTTCCAGTGGAGCTCTTTCAAATCCTAAAAGATGAGGCTGTGGAAGTGCTGCACTCAATATGCCAGCAAATTTGGAAAACTCAGCAGTGGCCACAAGACTGGAAAAGGTCAGTTTTCATCCCAATCCCAAAGAAAGGCAAGGCCAAAGAATGTTCAAACTACAGCACAATTGCACTCATCTCACATGCTAGCAAAGTAATGCTCAAAATTCTCCAAGCTAGGCTTCAACAGTATGTGAACCATGAACTTCCTGATGTTCAAGCTGGATTTGAACATCCAGCTCAGAGGAACCAGAGTTCAAATTGCTAACATCTGTTGGATCATCGAAAAAGCAATAGAGTTCCAGAAAAACATCTGCTTCTGCTTTACTGACTACACCAAAGCCTTTGACTGTTAGGATCACAACAAATTGTGGAAAATTCTTAAAGAGATGGGAATAGCAGACCATCTGATCTGCCTCCTGAGAAATCTGTATGCAGGTCAAGAAGCAATAGTTAGAACCAGACATGAGAACAACAGTTCAGTTCAGTTCAGTCGCGCAGTCGTGTCCGACTCTTTGCGACCCCATGAATTGCAGCACGCCAGGCCTCCCTGTCCATCACCAACTCCCGGAGTTCACTCAGACTCACGTCCATTGAGTCTGTGATGCCATCCAGCCATCTCATCCTCGGTCGTCCCCTTCTCCTCCTGCCCCCAATCCCTCCCAGCATCAGGGTCTTTTCCAATGAGTCAACTCTTCGCATGAGGTGCCCAAAGTACTGGAGCTTCAGTTTTAGCATCATTCCTTCCAAAGAAATCCCAGGGTTGATCTCCTTCAGAATGGACTGGTTGGATCTCCTTGCAGTCCAAGGGACTCTCAAGAGTCTTCTCCAACACCACAGTTCAAAAGCATCAACCAATCCCTCCCAGCATCAGGGTCTTTTCCAATGAGTCAACTCTTCGCATGAGGTGCCCAAAGAACAACAGACTGGTTCCAAATTGGGAAGGGAGTATGTCAATGCTGCATATTGTCACCCTGCTTATTTAACTTACATGCAGAGTACATCATGGGAAATACTGGGCTGGATGAAGCATAAGTTGGAATCAAGATTGCTGGGAGAAATATCAATAACCTCAGATATGCAGATGACACCACTCTTATGGTAGAAAGCGAAGAGGAACTGAAGAGCCTCTTGATGAAAGTGAGAGAGGAGAGTGAAAAAGTTGACTTAAAACTCAACATTCAAAAAATTAAGATTATGGCATCTGGTCCCAACACTTCATGGTAAATAGATGAGGAAGCAATGGAGACAGTGAAAGACTATTTTCATTGGCTCCAAAATCACTGCAGATGGTGACTGCAGCCATGAAATTAAAAGATGCTTGCCCCTTGGAAGAAAAGCCAGGACCAACTCAGACAGCATATTAGAAAGCAGAGACATTACTTTGCCAACAAAGGTCAAAGCTATGGTTTTTCCAGTAGTCATGTACGGATGTGAGAGTTGGCCTATAAAGCAAGCTGAGAGCCAAAGAATTGATGCTTTTGAACTGTGGTGTTCGAGAAGACTCTTGAGAGTCTCTTGGACTGCAAGAAGATCCAACCAGTCAATTCTAAAAGAAATCAGTCCGGAATATTCATTGGAAGGGCTGATGCTAAAGCTGAAACTCCAGTAGTTTGGCCACCTGATGAGAAGGGCTGACTCACTGGAAAAGACCCTAATGTTGGGAAAGATTGAAGGTGGGAGGGGAAGGGGATGACGGAGGATGAGATCGTTGGATGGCATCACCGACTCCATGGACAGGGGTTTGAGCAAACTTTGGGAGTTGGTGATGGACAGGGAATCCTTATGTGCTGCAGTCCATGGGGTCACAAAGAGTTGGACACGACTGTGTTACTGAATTGAGATAAACACTAGGCAGGACAGAGTGTTAGAAACCCAATTTCACCAGGAGACACTAGCTTGATGGGAAACCAAAAAATTCCAGGGGACATATAAACTGATATTGAAGGATCAAAGAGACAACCAGAGTCTAAATCAGTGTTAAGCCACACACAGACAGACAAGCCTTGAATGTCTTGAGACTCAAGAAGTCTCAGATGTGCACATTATTACTGCCATGGAGGCCAATCCTTTGTAGGGAGGGATCTGAGCAAATATTCAGAGACCCTCCAAATTTCCTAATCAGGACACCTGGAGCAACGTGGTAGTCTGACAAAATCAGGGTTATTGGCTCATTGCAATGGAGGTCACACGTTGGAGGAACCATGGGGTATGTCACCAAGAATGGGAAAAAGTTATATGATTTGGGGAAGGGTGGCATAAAGTGAAATTTATATGAAATAGTATTTTGATATGCTAAAGCAAAGCAGGGCTTTGTGTAAAGTGGCAACATCATGTCTGAATGGCAAAGTGGACAGTAGGTCTCCTTTCCTTAGACACTACAAATTAAGATAGATATATAATGTTATATCCCAAACACCCTTATCTGAATCTGGGTTGAAAATCAAGGCAGGTGCTCTGTGTCAGTGTGAATTAGATCCTTCAGGAAAGGATGCTTTGTTCTTACTGAAATGATTTCAAAAGCAAAGTTTCCAATGAACTATGATTTTAGAAAACAAGGTTTCTCAGTTACAAAGTAATAGTTCTGCTACTGCCATTCGAACACTTTATAGGTGGTGTGTTTCCTTGGGAGAAATAGAATTTTTGGCTAATTTTACAGCTGGCTTTGTCTGCGATCTGTGTCTGTTTTCCCAGCTTGATGACTGGCATGGCAGATTTTCATTTTTTTCAGGTCAAACTAATTTTCACTTTTTCAGCATGTAACCCAGTCTCTTGTTATACTGGCTTGTGGAACTTGCCAGAAAGAAGCTGTGGTGGCATGAGACCTTTTCTGGAAGTGATTAATCTCTTTCCTTCTTTCCTGTTTCTCACTTCCTAGCATGCACTACATAATTGTAGGGCCCCAGTGCAGCCTGGGATTGCTCCTGAAGGAGGAACCAATAGAGAATGGAATGAGAAAGCAAGTCTTGGGGTGAGGTACAAAGGAGTATAATGAATCTCAGATGTGAGGGAATGGGAAGGGGATGGGTAGCCTGCTTCAGGTACCCTTATTCTTGCCAGATCCTCTTGTTCTGACTCTGCTCCTTGCTGCAGCTTGTAGTCTTTTGCAGTTTTGGTAACTTCTGGGTCAAGCTGTGTGCAGGGAGGGTTGGGAAAGCGTCACTGTGGGGTCTGACCTGCTTAGGGGAATCCTGTGAAAAGATGCTGCTCCCTGCGTGTCCCCTTCTGTTCCAATAGATCCTCTACTTGAGCTTTCTTAAACTCTGGCCTCCACCCTTTCACCAGTATTTTCAGATCAATTACCACCCATCCTATGTCATTTCCCTTTTGCATATTTATCAGCCTTTCTTCCCAGGATCCTGCAGAGTCTCATCTTCCCGTTACTCCCAATCTTGTATGTGACTGCTCCTGCACAATGTTTTCTTCTCATTGTGCCCGGCTCTTCACAATTGGTCCCATTCCTTCATCATTCCTTTCACTGGCCTCCTCTCTGCCACCAGAGGCTCTGTCATCAGCTCCCACTCACCTTTTTTCCCACTCCCATTATATAGCCTTCTCCCCACTGTCCGGTAGTCCTCCTTGCCTCAATCTCTCCTAGTATTTCATTTATCCTTATTCTGCCCCCTTACCAGCTTGATCATCTTTTCCACCAAGGTCCTCTCTGCCTCCACTCTGCCCTCCCACATCCCCATATTAAATCTCAACCCTGCAGATAGATCCCTTTCTGCCTCCAGAGCTACAATCTTAAGGGACCATCTTTCACCCCCATCATTTTTCTTCTTTCCCCTAGAACACTTCAGACACTAGACCTTCTTCTCTAACCAGATCCTGTCTCTTGCAAGAGATCCTACCCTTTTTTCAGAATCTCAGTCTCCCATCTTTCACAACATCCCATGAACTCCACGAATCCCACTGATTCACTTGCCTTGTCACGCCACCATCATGTACAGTCTCTACCCACCATGGCCAGATTCTAATACTGACTCACTTTGGCTTGATTTAAATCCTACTGAACACTTCCCAGAGAGCTCATCTGAAAATCTCCTTTGTCTGACTTCTATTGCAAAACACTTACAAACTGACTGCTCAAAACTGTGTCCATTTCAACCATCTCCCTGGGGCAGCTGTTAAGGGCTTGCTTTTCCCTACCTTCTCACACTCATTTCCAGCAGGAGGAGCTTTTTCCTTTCAGCCATCGGGTCCTGTCTCTGCAGAGAGCCTGTGACCAGACATGTGGAAGCAAGCAGCCACTCTTCCTTAGCTATGCTGTCCAGAAGCTCCTGAGGATGTATCACAAAGAGTGTAGATTTCCAGATTAGTGAGGACAAAGAAGGGATCATTCTAAAACAATTGAGGGCATACTACCAACTCAATTCTTCTGCAACTTTTTTAGTATCACTTGCTATTGAGCATTACTCCACAGCCCTCCAACCCTTCTAGGGATGTGAAGGCCCACTAGAGTAACTGCATAGCCCACAGGAGTCTCCAAATTCGAAAATCTTGGGAATTTCTGCAGCAGAAATGTAGCTAGCTCTTCAGAGGTCCCCCTCTCTGCACAGCGAGTCCCTGCTGGCGACCCTTCTATTCTTTGATAGCAGTCCCTCACCAGCCTCTTTCTCTGCTTATTCAGTTGCTAATGCCCTCCTCCCCCAGTTCAAGTGCAGTTAGCTGATCTCTTACTCTTCCTCAGCCCCAAACCTTGCCCTCACATTAAATCCTAGCCCCAGTCCTTGGGGTAAAGTTCTAGAGGGAAGGAGCTCACCAAAGAAGGATGGTATCTTCTCTAACTTGAGTTTCCACTTTAGGAATATGCCAACGGAGATGAATTTAGGTAGCCTTTCAAAGACTACAGTACAGAGAGATAGTCAAAGCCAAGGAATTCCTAAGCTCTCGGGCAGCGTAGGTCTCAGTAGAAGCCCTGTGTTCCTGTTTCAGGCCCCAAGGAAAAGCAAAAAAATAAAAAATAAAGAATTTAGCTCCAAAGGATGAGAGGAACTCAAGGAGAATCAAAGATTAAATGCATCAAGGAGAGGAGGCAGGATAGGGATCTTCCAAGCCAGGCACCCTCCCAGATTTAGCTGACACCCTAGTGAACAAAACCCCTGATTTTTGCCCCAGGTGTAATAGACTTCAACAAAAAGTCACTTAGAAAAAATGGATGAGTTTTTTCAGTGGCTTTGTCCCAGGACACGAGGCTAAGGGCAAGAAGGTTGCGTGCGAAAAACTACAACTGTGCACTGTCCAAATCCAGTTGAAACCAGAGGGGTCTTTGGGTAAAAGTATTCTAGTCATTGTTCCAAACAACGGGGACACACGAATAAGAAAAACAAATCTCCCTCCCCTTGTGGGGCTTACAGTGTTGGTCCTTGAGTCAGCTTCTTTTCAATCTACTCAAAAAACGGTATCACACCTCTTCCATTTTCCTCAAGCTCCTGCCCTTCCCACACCCTCAACAGATTGGCTGTTTGGCTCACTTCTGAAAGGAACCATAAAGCCTCCGGATGGGAACTTTTCATCCCCAAATCTTCAAAAACGGTAGCACCCCACCCTCCCTTCCTTTTTCCTTACTGCTCTGTAAAGCCGGGTCTTTCTGGGAGGCCTTCCTTGACCCTCCCAAGACGGGATTAGCAACCTCACGTTCTCCATCACAACTCTCTTTGTAATCTTGGGCTACTATCTAGGTCCCCTAAGTACCAGGACCTTCTCTATCTTCCTTACTACTGGCCTGGAGTACCGCAGGTAGCTAACGGTCAGTCAATAACCGTTTAGAAGAATTAACCGGCAAGCGTTGGGCGGAACCTCCGGGGTAAAGGCTCTTCCCAGGATGCTTTGCGCCCGCCCCCACATCCAGCTGGGTCTGACCCTTGGGGGCGGAGCCACATCCAGGGCAGGGGTCACGGCCTGGGGGCGGGGCTTGCATTGCAGCAGATCCAGCTTTTGTAGGTAGCAACTGCCTCTCAGGATCCCAGGTCTCAAAGCCAGAGCTCGGTATTCTGCTCACAAAAGAGATTGTGACAGGGCTTCCTGGCAGTCTGAGAGACTTTTCCACCTCCCCTCCTGCGCACTCCACCAAGTATCGCTTCACCTCAGTCTGTTGGGGCCTTGGTTCAGGCTGCGGCCTACCAAGGCTTTGAAGGGCCCCAGAAGCCCTGAGCACGGGACCCGCGTTCTCTGCCTGAACTTCAGCATCTTCCTCGCCATCACTGTAATGCTGACTGGAGTCTAGTGAGTGCTAGGTGAGTCCTTGGGTTCCTGGCCCAGATGTCAACCTGCCCACAGGCCTGGCACAGGACGCTACACTGACTTAGTAAGGTGGCAAGGGGAATGGAAGGAACTGCAAGGCTTTGTTGAGCGCCAGGGCCCAAGGCTGGTGTAAAAGCTCTGCTGTGGTTGCCACCTGCCCCAGCAGGACCAGTATCCGCACCGTGTGGGGTGTCGGCAGCCCTCTGGGACTTGTTTCATGAGGAGCTGCCGGCAAGGCCCTGGTGCTCCCAGCCAGGCCAGGAGGAAAGGCCAGCGAGGCCCCGAGGGGAAAGGCTCGTGACGGGAAAGGGCAGCTTGACTGTGGAGAGGAGACGACACCTGAGGACCCTCTACAGAAGGAGGCGGGCTTCGTCCTTGAGGCCTCTGGCCGACGCTGTGGGCCGAGGACATGGTTCCATGGGAACTCTGGCGTGATGGTGGTCGACACTAGAGATGTAAGGAGATACCATGGTTCATCTTTTTGGGGACAGGTTGTCTTCCTCTTGGCATAAATATTATATAGCGAATTTGCAAGATACAGAATAGTATTGGTGGATGGCAGGACCCCGTGGGCTCCTAAACTCAAAACACCTGATACTAACATTTTGATGTATTTTGCTGTGCCTGTTTTCAGTGTTTATATATATATATATATATACATAAATATTTTTAAAAGGTAAGAAAACATTTAACGTTTTATCATAACCAATATCTACATTATTGTACACCTTCCTAAAGATTATTTTTAAGGTTTTCTGTATGAACTATTCTGTTTTTCTCTGATAGGTTTGTTCTAAGTTTTTGATATTATAAGACGTCACTTAACAGATTTGTGTGTGGTGCACTTGCTTAGAACTGCCTTATTCCAAAACCATAAAGCTTTTCTTGAACTTCAGATTATTTTCTCATCCAGGGTTCTGCCCTTGAGCCACTTCTCATTCTATAGTCTCTTAGGCAAGGTATCTACCTATGCAATAAGTAGATGTTTCACTGCCGACTTCTCCCATTTGCTTCACATTTATGTATCCAAATACTTGCTAAATATTACCAACTTTGAGCTCCCATAGGCATCCCATACCTAAAATCTGTAAATGTAGACCATGGTCTTCCTCTGCCACCTGTTGCCCTTGCTCAAGTAGTCCCAGTGTCAACTAGCACCTGGTTCCCAAGGCTGACCGGTAACTACCTTTCTGTGCTTCTCCTCCTTCATCCTTCCTTTAATTCCTCAAATACCAAGTTCTGCTGAGTCTGCTGGTTACCTATTTCTCAAATTTTAATCTCCTCTTTATGCTTACTACTATCTGGTAGTTCAGACTCTCATGGTCTCTCACCAAACTATGCAGTGGCTTCTTAACTTATCTATGATTTTAATCCAGTACTTGCTGATTTCTACTTCTTTAGCTTCTGCTACTCTCAAGTCTGTTTTTCTACTCCAGGAAAAATGCCTGTTTTGTTCAGTGCTTCCATATCCTTACTCATTTTTAATTGAAGAATAGTTGATTTATGCTATAAACCTCAGATATGCAGATGACACCACCCTTATGGCAGAAAGTGAAGAGGAACTCAAAAGCCTCTTGATGAAAGTGAAAGAGGAGAGTGAAAAAGTTGGCTTAAAGCTCAACATTCAGAAAACGAAGATCATGGCATCTGGTCCCATCACTTCAGGGCAAATAGATGGGGAAACAGTGGAAACAGTGTCAGACTTTATTTTTGAAAGCTCCAAAATCACTGCAGATAGTGACTGCAGCCACGAAATTAAAAGACACTTGGAAGAAAAGTTATGACCAACCTAGAAAGTATATTCAAAAGCAGAGACATTACTTTGCCGACTAAGGTCCGCTTAGTCAAGGCTATGGTTTTTCCGTGGTCATGTATGGAAGTGAGAGTTGGACTGTGAAGAAGGCTGAACGCCGAAGAATTGATGCTTTTGAACTGTGGTGTTGGAGAAGACTCCTGAGAGTCCCATGGACTGCAAGGAGATCCAACCAGTGCATTCTAAAGGAGATCTGGGATTTCTTTGGAAGGAATGATGCTAAAGCTGAAACTGTAGTACTTTGGCCAACTCATGTGAAGAGTTGACTCATTGGAAAAGACTGATGCTGGGAGGGATTAGGGGCAGGAGGAGAAGGGGGCGACAGAGGATGAGATGGCTGGATGGCATCACTGACGTGATGGACGTGAGTCTGAGTGAACTCCGGGAATTGATGATGGACAGGGAGGCCTGGTGTGCTGCCATTCATGGGGTCGCAAAGAGTGGGACATGAGCAACTGAACTGAACTGAACCAAACCGAACCTGGTGGCTCAGCTGGTAAAGAATCTGCCTGCAATTCGGGAAACCTGGGTTCAATCCCTGTGTTGGGAGGATCCCCTGGAGAAGGGAACTGACTCCAGTATTTTGGCCTGAAGAACTCTGTGTACAATTCCATGGGATCACAAAGAGTCAGACATGACTGAGCAACTTTCACTTCACTATGTATTTAGGGGCAGTATTATTTCAAATTAATTAAAAATTTTTAAAGTAATTTATATTATATCCTCTGAGTAAAACTATTAAAACATTTCACATAAAGTCCCCTTGACCCTCCCTTCCTTGGACGTAAACAATGTTACCAGTTTGTTACACATCCTTCCAAACCTCTGATATGTATTCACATATTTGCCTGTGTGTGTGTGCTTGTGTATGGGTGTATATATGTATGTGTGTGTGTGTGTGTGTGTATATATACTTAGACTATGTACATTTAATTTTTTAGATATACTATGCATTCCATTCTATAGCATTCTTATTCAACAATATGTCTTGTCAGTCTACTCATTAGGACCTATAGATCTGCCTTTTGAACTGCTGGAGAATATTCTATCAAATGGATTTCTCAGAGTTTTATATTATTATTTTACCTGATGGACAATTTTTCCTATTATTATGGTAAACAAGGCCCCAGTAAATACCCTTTTGTGTACCTTACTGTGATATTTCAAAATGCTTTTCTAGACTACATCCTTAGAAGTGGAATTAGGTTTCTTGTAGAACCCTCAAGCAAGAAATAAAGGGCAGAGGGAAGGCAGAAATTAACCTTAGAAGGTTTTAAGGTTGTACTGGGGCTAGAGGGTGTGGCAGTGGGTGTGGTGGGTGTGTCAGGGATGTGATAGAGGATTTGAAGCCCTGGAAAGTTTTTGAAGAATTTCATGCAGTAATGGTATCATCTTTGGATCTCAGGGACTTCTGAGGGAACATGGATTGGTTTCTATTTTTGTGTCTTGGGAATAAGAAGCAACTTTTTTTCTTCATCAGAGATAGAAAAGAGAAGGTTGTGACTGACCTTGATGGTCTATCACAGGAATTAAATAAGTTGCCCTGAGTCACATGTCTGTCTCAGAGGAATGAGTGACAGTCCAGTGGACTTATGAAAGTTACTAAATTGAGAGATTGTCTCCTTGTATACCTTCACTCTTCACATGGGAAGCAAGGCCTGGAGAGAGAGAGACCTGCTGAAGGTCTTCTAGTAAGTCAATGATAATGTTGACATATTTCAGGCCAGTTGTAAGGAGCAGAAAAGCAGAAATAAGGAGATAGCTTAGTCAAGGTAGGGAAAGTGGTGCTAGGGGATTTAGGAGACAGAGAAGCCAACACTTCCATTTACTCCTCCTGCTTGCAGCCCACTCTTTGCCTTTCTCCAGACTCTTATGGACTTCTTTCTTCAGCAGCATCAAAGAAGTCCGAAAAGGAAAAGTAAACAATACAAATGACAGGATAGAGGAAAAACCCATTTCCATGTAAATATTACCATTCTGCAGCAAAACAAACAGTAGAAATAATGAGGCTCTGGTTTGGGTTTGCAGTGTGGAAGATGGACATAGTCTCTGGACTCACTGGTGGAGCTGTAGTAATTCTCTCCTGGAAGGTAGGTGATGGGCACATTACCCAAATGCAGCTGTTCAAAAAGTGGTCCAGATTGCCTTGCAATAATTATTAATTTTAGGCAACAAAACAAAATTAAAAAATAACAGGAGGACAGATGGGTCATTAAAACAAAAAAGCTGGGCACTCAGAAGACTTCTGGAAAGAAGACAGTCGAAAGTTGTGGAGGTTGGATTTAAAATTGTCACCAGGTCTTGCCTACTTTTATAGCAGAGGCCCTCAAACTGAGCTTCCCTGTCTTCCCTGGTGGCTCAGAAGGTAAAGAATCCGCTTGCAATGCAGGAGACCTGGGTTTGATCCCTGGGTTGGGAAAATTCCCTGGAGAAGGGAATGGCTACCCACTTCAGTATACTTGCCTGGAGAATTCCATGGACAGGGGAGCCTGGTGGGTTACAGTCTGTGGGGTTGCTAAGAGTCAGATATGACTGAGTGACTAACACTTAAGTAGACTAAGGGTGCCCTTTGAGAAGTGCAGCATCTTGAGGTGCTGTCCTTCAGAGTTACTGGGGACAGAATAGACTTCCAGTTTGGAAATGCTCAAGAGGAAGTCTCCTAATGTAGTCCCTCTTCTGTCTTGGAATGCCTTTTAGAAGGCTGAATTCCTGAACTACCCCATGGCAACTCCACTGCTGATTCTATGGGTGGACCCGAATCTTCATGTTAAACAGTCTTGCAGATGATTCGTATGCCTGCCTGCTGACATCTGACTCAGGATGGGCTTGCCCAGTCATTTTGCACTGATAAAGGTACTGTCTTTTTGAAGACCTGCATTCATTGTGTTGAACCCCTTTAGTAATTTCACATAGTTCAACTTAGTATCTTTGTTTCCTTTAAATTTCAAGTGAACTCTAGAAAATGAGCTTTCTAGATCTTTGGATGCACAGGGAGAAGAGAATTTTTCAGGATGTGAACATTAACTGACAAGTGACCTGGGACTGTGGTTTCTTATGTTGATAAGTTTGGAAACATTTCCAGGGGCACCTCAGGATTCTGTTTTCTGTTTGGAGCCTGAAGTTCAAAGATACCTATTTTATGAGGTAGCAGTTCTTCATGGTTTCAGTTCATTTTAGTCGCTCAGTCATGTCCAACTCTTTGAGACCCCATGAACTGCAGCACACCAGGCCTCCCTGTCCATCATCAACTCCTGGAGTGCACTCAATCCCATGTCCATTGAGTCAGTGATTCCATCCAACCATCTCGTCCTCTGTCATCCCCTTCTCCTCCTGCCCTCAATCTTTCCTAGCATCAGGGTCTTTTCAAATGAGTCAGCTCTTCGCATCAGGTGGCCAAAGGATTGACATGTCAGCTTCAACATCAGTCCTTCCAATGAACACCCAGGATTGATCTCCTTTAGAATGGACTGGTTGGATCTCCTTGCAATCAACTCTCAAGAGTCTTCTCCAACACCACAGTCGAAAAGCATCAATTCTTCGGCGCTCAGCTTTCTTTATAGTCCAACTCTCACATCCATACATGACCACAGGAAAAACCATAGCCTTGACTAGACGGACCTTTGTAGACAAAGTAATGTTGCTGCTTTTTAATATGCTGTCTAGATTGGTCATAACTTTCCTTCCAAGGAGTAAGCGTCTTTTAATTTCGTGGCTGCAGTCACCATCTGCAATGATTTGGGAGCCCAAAAGATAAAAGTCTGACACTGTTTCCACTATTTCCCCATCTATTTCCCATGAAGTGATGGGACCAGATGCCATGATCTTCGTTTTCTGAATGTTGAGCTTTAAGCCAATTTTTTTCACTTTCCTCTTTCACTTTCATCAAGAAGCTCTTAAGTTCTTCATTTCATGGTTTAAAGGTAGTTATATTGTTTTTTATATACCAGACCTAATCTCTTTTTCAAAGTCTCTACAAACACACTGGGAGGGGTTTCTCCTCATATTGCAGGTGAGGATTGAAGATGTAAACCTATTCTGGAATGAGGCAGGAGCATCAACTCATTAATCAATCAAAACAAAACTCCCAGTGGTGAGTTGACAGGGCCAGGATCACAGGCATAATAAGCTTTGAGTGTAATCTATTGAAAGCATCCTGGTGCTGTGAGAAAGAGTATGAATTAAATTCAGCTTTGATCCTGAATTGGGTTTGTCAGTTACTAGTTAGTTATGTGGTTACCTGGTCCAGTCAGGTAACCTCTGGGAGCTATCTGCATCTCCAAAACAAAGAGATTAACATTTTGCTGAGCTGGTGGGGTTGAGGTATTGCTATTTTGGGGGAAGGTGTGTGAGACACTCAGTGCAGTTCATGCCCACAGGCAGTGCTTAGTAATGGTTATTATTAGTGAATTCCCAACTGAAAGCTTTTTCCCCTCACAGATGTACATGTAGGAGCCTCTCAGGTAAGAAAAAATCTCCCAGCCTTTTAGAACAGCTGCAACTCTGCCCCTCCTCTCCCCACCATCCCCTTCACAGGTATAACTGCCCTGGGAGGATCTGTCCTCCAGGGCATAATTCCCCATGAATCTGGCATATCTACCATGGGCACCAGTAGGTGCCAGCACAGGCTAAGCTTTCTGAAGGGCTGCTTCATTTGATTTTATCCTTCTTCCATCCCCCCGTGTGAATCATGAAAGCCCAGACTTCCTTTCCTTTCTTCCACAGTGATCTCTCTTCCCCAACCTTTCTTGCTTGCTATTCTGAGCCGCAGGGTTGCACTGTCAAATATCAGTGAAGAAAAACTTGTTTGGGGATCCTTGTAACAAGACTAATAAACACTAGTGCTACATTTGGGTGGCACTTTACCCTTTGCAATGTGCTTTCATAATTGTTAGCTCATTTAATAGTTGCAAACTTCTGGCAAGGTAGTATGATTGTTAAGGGTCTGCAGATTGCCTTTACATTCCTATCTTCACCTCTTCTCAGCTGCATCATCTTGGGCAAGCAACTTAGCATCTTGGAACACTGTAGATTGAAGTGGAAAGTACTCAGAATTGGTAATTAGTGCCCAATAATTGTTAGCTATTACTTCTCTCATGCCCATTTTACCACATGAATTTCTGTAACCATAGTCCATAGGGTTGCAAAGAGTTGGACATGACTAGCAACTGAACTGATCTGAACTGAATCATTGGTTAAATGGGTCAAGCCTTACTTTCTTCATGTTTCCTCTGATCCTTCTGCTTCCACACCGTCCTCAGCCTTACTTCACACTCCCATAGCCTACACTGAATTTTCCTTTTTCTCTTCAGCACTGGATATCTCAGGCCTTTGTATGGGCTATCCTGTCTGTCCTGAGCCCACATCATGAACCCTGGTAAATAGCTACTCATCTTTCAAGTAGACTGATTCCCTTTTATCCCCATGCTCCCAGAGTGCTTTCTGCACATCTTGATTACAAGATTGATATGACTCTCTTACTGTTTATCTTTTCATTAGACCAAGAGCTCCCTGGAGAAACGGATCATATCTTCTCATGTGTGGAACTTCTCTCCCTGATATTTATGATGTGCCAAATAAATATTGGTTTGAATGAACAAATATTAAAGAATTTGTCAATCCGCCTGAAACTGTCTTAGATAAGCGTTCAGTTATCAAGACCAGTAGCTGTGGAGCCAGTCCTGAAACCCAGGTCCAGCTGCTAGTCCCCAGGCTCTCTGGGCACCCCCAGCCTGTCTCTTATTGTGGTCTCCTGTCATTGCTGTGTAATTTTTCCAACCAAACTGGACGTAGAAAGAAAAAAAAAAAAAAAAAACAACTAACGATACGAAAGCACCAGACTTCATATTTACAGGCCCAGTAGAGGTTTTCAAATGACAGCAAGCAGTCAGTGTGCAGAGGCCTGCTTTCAATGCATCACAAAAGACAAAATTACAGTGTGCCCGTCTTTCATGTGCTGTCTGTTTCGTCTTTCTGAATAAAAGGGAAACTCTGGCTCCAGGCTGATTTTCAATTACCAAAATAGACTAAATTCCTACCCTGAAATTATCAAAAGTGCCATATACTTGACAAGCAGCTAAGCAGAGAGCAGAAACTACCAAGTTAGTAATTAAACAGAGCTTCAGTCAAATTAACAGAGACAGACATTCTGGTCTGGCGGTCAGAACAGAGACCTAGAAGGCCCCGGATTCAGCCTTGGTACTTCTTGTGTCAGAGTGAAGTCTTGATGTGCAACCACGGTTGCCAGGGAGAGACTCCATGGGCTCCCTCTACCCCTGTCTGACTTCTGGAAGGCCTTTAGTATGAGAACGGGGGATGCGTTCCTGTTGAGATAAAAGGCTATGGTTTGTCCAGTAGTCATGTATCCAGTAGTCATGTATGAATGTGAGAGTTGGACTGTGAAGAAGGCTGCTGCTGCTGCTAATTCACTTCAGTGGTGTCCGACTCTGTGCAACCCCATAGACGGCAGCCTACCAGGATTCTCCATCCCTGGGATGCTCCAGGCAAGAATATTGGAGTGGGTTGCCATTTCCTTCTCCAATGCATGAAAATGAAAAGTGAAAGTGAAGTAGCTCACTCGTGTCTCAGTCTTCGTGACCCCATGGACTGCAGCCCACCAGGCTCCTCCGTCCATGGGATTTTCCAAGGAAGAGTACTGGAGTGGAGTGCCATTGCCTTCTCCAGTGAAGAAGGCTGAGCGCTGAAGAATTGATGCTTTTGAACTGTGGTGTTGGAGAAGACTCTTGAGAGTCCCTTGGACTGCAAGGAGATCCAACCAGTCTATTCTGAAGGAGATCAGCCCTGGGATTTCTTTGGAAGAAATGATGCTAAGGCTGAAACTCCAGTACTTTGGCCACCTCATGTGAAAATTTGACTCACTGGAAAAGACTCTGATGCTGGGAGGGACAGGGGGCAGGAGGAGAAGGGAACGACTGAGGATGAGATGGTTGGATGGCGTCACTGACTCGATGGACGTGAGTCTGAGCTGGGATTTGGTGATGGACAGGGAGGCCTGGTGTGCTGCGATTAATGGGGTCACAAAGAGTTGGACACGACTGAGCAACTGAACTGAACCGAACTATACACATTAAAACTCCTCCTTCCCCGACTGATCTTCTAGATACAAGGAGGCCAGGTCCCTGGGGTAAGTGAAACTGCTTTATACTTGCTTTCAGCTTTTGCAGTTCAGTCGTCACTCAGGAAACTGGCACAGGTTTCACATGTAAAATTCAAACTTGAGAAAAAAACTATTCCCACGTCAGGGCCAGCCCACAGGTCAAGTGAAGTGAGGTCTCTACTGAGGTGTGGGTGTCATCTCGGGTTTTGTGGGGGGGAAATGTGCCGCAGAACTTGCAGTGATCATGGGTCTCTCTCAGACAAGTGTCGCCCAAGTGCCAACCTCGGCGAAGGTTCTGGGCCTCGTCTTTAGGGCACTGGTGCAGCTGCGACAGGTTTTCACTGAACTTCAACCAGAATATTGCCCACTGAGCTGCTCTGATAGAGGTTCTCAGACAAGGGGTAAGTGAAACTGCTTTATACTTGCTTTCAGCTTTTGCAGTTCAGTCGTCACTCAGGAAACTGGCGCAGGTTTCACACGCAAAATTCAAACCTGAGACAAAACTATCCCCACCTCAGGGCCAGCCCACAGGTCAGGTGAAGTGAGGTCTCTAGTGAGGTGTGGGTGTCATCTTGGGTTTTGTGAGGGAAAAATGTGCCGCAGAACTTGTAGTGATCATGGGTCTCTCTCAGACAAGTGTCGCCCAAGCGCCGACCTCGGCGAAGGTTCTGGGCCTCGTCTTTAGGGCACTGGTGCAGCTGGGACAGGTTTTCACCGAACCTCAACCAGAATGTTGCCCACTGAGCTGCTCTGATAGAGGTTCTCAGACGTTCTCCAAAGCAAATAAAAAGAGAGAAAGCTGGAGTTGGAATATGAGAATGCTTGCTTTTACTTGCTTGAATCTTTTCTATCACATTATATAAAAGATCCTGAACTAAACTTACTGATTTGGCTGCATCAGGCCGTAGCTGCATCATGCGAGATTCCTTTGATGTGATATGGGATCAGGGAAACAGAGTAGGCCTGAAAAGAGTCAGGAGGAGGCCGAGGGGATCCAACTCTTCTCTACTTAAGAATTTGTTTCCAGATATTATAAGGGACCCTGGAAGAGCTTTTTAAATATAAAATTAGTATAGCTTAGGATCTCTTGTAAGTGCTTTAATGTAAATTATTCATTTACTCAAAAAATATTGAGTGCTCACAACCACAGACAAAGCTAAATCCTAGCTTTGGGTTGTGGCATGCTGGCAGAAGAAGGCAGACAATAAACAAGCAAATGAATGCATAGTATTTGAGGTGGGTCTGAGTGACATGGGTATAACTTTAGTAAAGGAGGAGGGTAGGGAGTTCAGGAGTAGGAGAGAAGGGAAAGATGCAGTTGCTATTTATATTAGGCAACCAGGAGAGACTTTTCTGATAAGGTGACATTTGAGCAGAAACCTGCAACGGGGAGAGGATTTCAGGCAGAAGGAACAGAGAGTGAAAAGTCTTGAGTTGGAAGAGCACTTGGCAAGTTTGAGGAAAAGCAAGGATCCCATTGTGGCCAGATTGTGACAAGCAAGAAGAGGGTGGTGGGAGATGAGGTTTGAAAAAGACCAGGGTCTCTATCATGTAGGCATTCCGAGAACACTGGCTTTCATTCTAAGTTAAAAATGAAGGTATTGAAGTTTTTCTAAATGTCTCATGGAAGTAATAGCAAGGTGTGAGATACAAAATTTTAAATGTACTTGTGTATGCTATAAGTAATATAAATTAATAAAAATATAAATTATATTTAAATTATTAATGACATCATTCAAGATGCTCCTATTCTTATTTTTTCTGGACTTGATAAAATATTCTCAGAGAAATGGTAATATGTCTATGATTATCTTTTTTCTTTTCCCTTATATTTCTTCTGATTTTTGCTCTGTGTATCTTTTTCATTGTCGTTATTAGATGTCTAATGGTTTATAGTGTCTATCTTTGTGAATTGTACCTTTTATCATTAGAAATAAGCATCTTTGTTTCATTTAAAAATTAATTAATTAAAAAATTAAGGCCTTGAAGGCTTTAGAGCAGATCTTACATGTTTTACAAGGGTCACTTTGGGTTGCTGTATTTAGAGTAGAATGTAGGGAGATGAGAGTAAATAGCAAAGGTGAGATACAATTGTGGTTTAGATAGGTGGTGGTAAAAAGTGGTTGGATTCACAATGACTTTTGAAAACAGAACTTGTAGAGTTTGCTGATAGTTTGGATCTAGCATGTTAAAGGAAGAAAGGATTCAAGGATGACTTTAAGGATTTTGGCCTGATCAAGAGGAATGATAGAGTTCTTTTTTAATGAGATGGAAAGACTTCAGGAAGAGTAGGAAATCTGGGAGATGGAAATTAAGAATTTGGTTTTGGATATGATAATTCTGAGATGCCTGTTATACCACTGTAACAATTTTTGGGAAGAAGCACAGCTCTGGGAATCAATCAGAATGCAATTTAAATTTTCTTTCCTAAGGTCCCTTTAACTTTATTCAGTAGAGGAAGAGTTTTCCCTGCCATTGGGTGAAAATTCTGGTAGGCACCATGATTTTTCTGGCCACTCTTAGGTATAAGAAAGTCCCATGGTTTTGTTTAAGCAGGAAACCAGACACTTCATTCAGAAACAAGAATGTCCAGTTCAATTTGTTATTTAATACTTGTGTGTTTAGTTGCAAATTCACATCCAACTCTTTGCAGCCCCATGGACTGTAGCCCACCAGGCTCCTCTGTCTATGGGATTTCCCAGGCAAGAATACTGGAGTGGGTTGCCATTTCCTCCTTCAGGGGATCTTCCCAACCCAAGGATCAAACCCAGGCCTCCCTCATTGCAGGTGGATTCTTTACCGTCTGAGCCACCAAGGAAACCCTACTTAATACTTAAATCTTCATTAAAAGGTCATGTTTCTTCTGCTTCCAACTTATCTATCATAGCAGGTCAGCCACCCACACTGGGAAGAAATTATGGTTGGCTTTCCCTGCCCCCTTTTCTTGCTCATCATCTCATTAGCTATGGTTTCAGCAGCTCCAGAATTGGTTTCAGCACTCCACTAAGAGGGTAGAGGAGAAAGAGATCAGAAAGTTCTTCCTTGACTGGGGTTCTCCTAACATGATTTCACTTTCTCGGAGGCTGGTAACAGTTAATGCTGTGTCTTCCTTGGTTCTTTGTGGATTCTGTGGCCCTCCACTGCTGTGGTCAGCTCCTCTGGTGTGGGTGATGCACCCTATTCCTCCAGCTGCTTTTTTCCCATAGCTTGCTCCACACAGACTTTCTCATTTACAGTCCCAGCACCTCACCGAACAGAACACTTGAGCTACGATGATGAGGCTCTTATCGACTCCAGTGTGGCTCACCTCCTGCCCTTTGAAAATATACATCCTGTGCCTTGGCTATCCCCAAGGGAATCTCTTCTCAGCTGCCACCCCTTGCTTTAGCTACCTCTTACTTTTAGATTCCCCAGTGGCAGGGTAGGGTCTGACTCCAGTTAATTAAGCAACTCTCCCAACCCTTTTCTTTAAACTGCAGGGAACACATATTAGCTCTCTGAGTCCTGAACTATCACTCGGTCTGAGCTGAGGGGATTTCCTGTCATTCTCCAGGGAGAGGAACTATTCACAGCATAGCTTTCTTCAAAGAAAACCTTTTGCAGGGGTGAGATGGGGTGGAAGGTGGAAGGGAGTTTCAAGAGGGAGATATATCTATGGATGATTTATGATAGAAACCAACACAATATTGTAAAGCACTTTATTTTCCAATTAAAAATTTAAAATAAATCAATAAATAATAAAAAGAAAACCTGTTACAAATTATCTTCAATCTTTCGTAACTGGACCATTTATGACAGTGGCTATAGTGAGGGCCCCAAGTTAAACTGTTCTTAGAAACCCACCTTGAAAATACTGATTTGTGTCTGCTCCTTACTTTAGTATTTGATATCTATTGTGCCTTGGTCTAAATTTCCTTTTTAACATCTTGTTACGCTTTTAAAATTTGAGAGTCAACAGCATATGAATTGCTTTAAAAGCCATGAGATTAGAAGAAGTCACCTATGGTGTGAACAGGAGAAAGATCTGAGTACTGAGCCCTTTCATAAGCTAGAAATGAAGAATCCACAAAGAATTCAGAATTTACCCTGTTTCTGAATTGGCTTAAAAACAAACAAAACAGTTTAGGCTCTTAGAACTCATCCTCTATTCAGGGTTATAATCAACACTCTAGCAGTGACTTTTCCAATAGTGAATTTTCATTTTCATAATGCCACTCTTTATATGTAAAATGTCTGGCATTTACAAAGTGTCCATGATTTCATTTCAACTGCCTTATGCCCCTGTGAGGAAGTAAGAGGCAGAGGTCTTTGGCTCCACATTTTGAACTCTTTTTTTCCACAGCCTCAGAGACACTCATGATGTTACTGAGTCCAGTCTTGCCTTGCTTGCCACAAGGTAAGTTGATGAATCTGAGGTGTTGGGGCTAGTAAGGGACTTTATTTAGGAGCCCATTGACTGAGAAGATGGCAGCCTAGCGCCTTAAAATACCATCTTGTCAGGGCCTGGTTGCTAGGTTCTTTCATGGATCAGAGATGAGAGGGGAGGCGAGGAAACAAAGTAAAAAGACCATGTAATTCCTGCAAATATCTCCTAGAATGGCAAGCCTCACATAGGGGGATGTGTTAGTTTCACCTCCTTACAGTCTTCACGGGTGGTGTGAAATGGAATATCTCCTGTCATATCAACAAATAAATATGTCAGATCTATCTGTGATTCTGGCCTCTCCAAATGTGAATTTCTGGGCCAGTAAGCAGCAGACAAGGTGCTGTGCCATTTGCCACACGAATAATTCAAGAATGGCACAGTCCTCCTCAGGTGCGCTGGGTCAGGTTGTCTCCCTGAGGCAAGCCATCGTAGCAGCAGTGTAGTGATAGTTGCTCAGTCATGTCCGACTCTGCGGCCCCATGGACTGTAGCCTGCCGGTCTTCTCTGTCCATGGGATTCTCCAGACAAGAATACTGGAGTGGCTTGCCATTCCCTTTTCCAGAAGATCTTCCCAACCCAGGGATGGAACCGGGGCAAGCCATTATGTATGCTTATAACAAAAAGGGTTAAAGTCACAGAAACAGATCCAGTGTAAATTCAAAATTAACCCTTCCTGGTTACAATGGTGGTCATAATTTTTTAAGGTTTAAAATTTTTTTAAATTTATTTTTAATTGAAGGATAATCACTTTACAGTATTGTGTTGGTTTCTACCAAACATAAACATGAATCAGCCATGGGTTTACCCATGCCCGCTAACTGCCCCTCCCAAATCTTTTTTTTTTTTTTTAACTTTATTTTACTTTATTGGTTTTGCCATACATTGACATGAATCTGCCACGGGTGTACATGAGTTCCCAATCCTGAACCCCTCTCCCACCTCCCACCCCATATCATCTCTCTGGATCATCCCCGTGCACCAGCCCCAAGCATCCTGTATCCGGTATCGAACATAGACTGGCGATTCATTTCTTACATGATAGTATACATGTTTTAGTGCCATTCTCCCAAATCATCCCACCCTTTCCTCTCCCTCAAGAGTCCAAAAGTCCGTTCTATACATCTGTGTCTCTTTTGCTGTCTTGCATACAGGGTTATCGTTACCATTTTTCTAAATTCCATATATATGTGTTAGTGTACTGTATTGGTGTTTTTCTTTCTGGCTTACGTCACTCTGTATAATTGGCTCCAGTTTCATCCATCTCATTAGAACTGATTCAAATGTATTCTTTTTAATGGCTGAGTGATACTCCATTGTGTATATGTACCACAGCTTTCTTATCCATTCATCTGCTGATGGACATCTAGGTTGCTTCCATGTCCTGGCTATTATAAACAGTGCTGCAATGAACAATGGGGTACATGTGTCTCTTTCAATTCTGGTTTCCTCGGTGTGTATGCCCAGCAGTGGGATTGCTGGATCATATGGCAGTTCTATTTGCAATTTTTTAAGGAATCTCCACACTGTTCTCCATAGTGGCTGTACTAGTTTGCATTCCCACCAACAGTGTAAGAGGGTTCCCTTTTCTCCACACCCTCTCCAGCATTTATTGCTTGCAGACTTTTGGATCACAGCCATTCTGACTGGTGTGAAATGGTACCTCATTGTGGTCTTGATTCACATTTCTCTGATAATGAGTGATGTTGAGCATCTTTTCATGTGTTTGTTAGCCATCCATATGTCTTCTTTGGTGAAATGTTTATTTAGTTCTTTGGCCCATTTTTTTTTCTGGGATTGAGCTGCATCAGTTGCTTGTATATTTTTGAGATTAGTTGTTTGTCAGTTGCTTCATTTGGTATTATTTTCTCCCATTCAGAAGGCTGTCTTTTCACCTTGCTTATAGTTTCCTTTGTTGTGCAGAAGCTTTTAATTTTAATTAGATCCCATTTGTTTATTTTTGCTTTTATTCCCCCCCCCCCATCTTGAACTTCCCTCCCGTCTCCCTTCCCTTCCCACCCCTCTAGGTTGTTAACGAGCCCTGGTTTGTGGTCCCTGAGTCGTACAGCAAATTCCCATTGACTGTCTATTTTACAGATGGTAATGCAGTTTTCCTGTTACTCTTTTGATTCGTCCCACCATTTCCTCCCCCCTCCCCCCAGTGTTTTTAAGGTTTTGCTAAAGTAATCTATTGAATAGATATATGGTAAAAGTTTAATCTCACAATGCCAGCTGCCACGCATTAATCAAAGTTACCTGGAGAGTGGTGTTTAGCAGGATTCGGAGAGATAATGAGGTTTGGCAGGAAAGAGTACCTAAATCAATTAGTGATGACTGCTTTGGTTGGTAGGGGTTCTGGTGGCTTATGTGCCATACATTTGACATCACTGATTCAACAATTTTGTGTGTGTAGGGGTGGTGGGGGGCAGTGAGAGAACAGAGCAGAGAGAGAGGAAAGGAGAAAGACAGATGTTCTCTGAAACAGTTGTAGTTTCTCAAAACACATTAGAAGAATGACAAAAGAAAGCAGCCTAAAGCCACATTGGGTTATGGAGATAACTGCATTGTATACATGCATTCTGAGAGCATGCATTTTTAAAGATGTGCTGTTAGCAAAGGAAACAGCCTGAACTCAGCACAGTCTTGCAAATAAATCAGCCACTGTTACCCAGCATTTTTCTCCCCACATTTTAATTTTGACAAATTTTGAACAGAAAAGTTAAAAGAGTAGTACAGTGAATGCCTGTGTATCATTTTCCTTGCTTTTCATCATTCACGATTTCCTAGTTAATAATCTGTCTGCTTTTATTCTGGATTATTTGAAAGTAAAAATTTCACGACACTAAATCATTAATCTCTTAAGAACAAAGACATTGTCTGACATAATCATGATACTATTATCATACCTGCAAAAATAATACATAGGCCACATTTAAAATTCACTTATTGTCCCATAAAGTGGGATCAAATTGAATTCACTGCTTTTTGTTCACTTTATTTTGGCAATTGACATATTGTAAGATTTTTCATGTCATTGATAAAATGTCCTTCAAAAATGACTGTGTTATTTTATTACCTGAATAGAGTACGCTTTATTTTACCAGTCCTTTACTTTTGTTCCTTTATTCTATTTTTATTTATTGATTGATGTTGTAAATGCTGTTGCAGTGAACGTCATGGGGACATGGTGGACTGGCCTCAATATATATTCCAATTTCTTTTAATGAACTTTTCTAGACTCAGATGACTAAAATTTCCTCAGCTTGTCTTGCACTTCAAGTTCTAGATGTAATTTAGATTCCATCAGTCACTTGGCACTTGCCTAAAGTTTAGAAGGCAAAAGCATGAGATAGAAGTCATGCCTTTGTTGCCTGTCTGTTTTTCCTGGAAAGTAGGCCTTTTATTATTTTTCCTTGCAGCATTATGAGAGGCTATGGAAAGCCATTGGAGAGTTGAGGGCAGAGATATGACATGATCTGATTTAGTCTTTAAAATCATGCTGGCTGCTGTGTGGAGAATAGACTGTAAAGGAGTGTAGTGGGAATCAGGAGCCAGTTAGGAGACCCTTGCTGTCTGGGTAGAGATGATGGTGGTTTGGACTAGAATGATATCTGTTAGTAGAGGAAGTGAGAGACAATTGAGTTCAGAGTATAGTTTGAAGGTGGGATCATCGAAATTTGCTGCTGGGTTATATATGAGATGGGAGAAAAATGATCCCTGACTCCTTTGTAGCTACAGTTCTGGATGTAATTCAGCTTTCACCTGTCAAAGGCACTCTTGTGAGTTCTGGAAGGTGAGATTGAGGTAGAGATCTTGCCTTGGCTGTTTCTGATTTCACCCACTGCCACTGGAATATATGGGTCCAGCTGTTGGAAAGGTGATAGATTTGGTGGTGGGAGTACCGGAGATTGTCTCTTGGGGTTTCATTTTTCTCATGAACTAAGAAGCAAGGATAATCAACTGAGATTGGCAGGGTGTGGAAGGGACTGGGATTTATTATTTTATCCTGTGTTTCTTCCTTCTCTGCCAGGATGCTGCACAGTGTCTGGCCCCTAGAAGACAGGCAGTTTGTTGTTAATTGAACAATTTTCTACTTTCACGGAAGGATTTACTCATAAAGCATCACCTTCAGCTTCAAGATAAATCAGTGCATCAAAACTAAAGCAAGGAGATTCTCATGTTCTTTAAAGAAACAATTCATTTTATATTTAAATGTCAGATTTCAAATGATAAATGTCTTTGAAAGTGTTGCTATGTTTAGAAGTTTTAAAAAATCAAAGTATTGTTGATTTGCATATTATAGTAGTTTCAGGTATATAGCATGGTAATTCAATATTTTTATAGAATATACTCCATTACAAATTATTACAAGATAATTGCTTAATCCCTTATGCTGTACAATATATCCTTGTTGATACCTATCTATTTTATATACAGTAGTATGCATCTCTTAGTCCCATACCCCTATCGTGTCCCTTCCTCTTTCCCTTTCCCCCCTGGTAACCAGCAGTTTGTTTTCCATATATCTGAGTCTGTTTCTCTTGTGCTCCATGCTCTCTCATTTGTTTTATATTTTAGATTCCACATAAAAGTGACATCATATGTATGTGTCTTTTTTTGTCTGACTTATCTCACTGAGCATAATATTCTCTAGATCTGTCTGTTTTGCTTCAGATTCAGAATTCCATTCTTTTTATGGCTGAGTAATATTATTGTGTGTGTTTGTAATATATACATGCCACATTTTCTTTATCCATTCATCTGTTGATGGACACTTGGATTGTTTCCATGTCTTGGCTATTGTAAATAGTGCTGTGAATATTGGGGTGCATGCATCTATTGGGGTAAATTAGAGTTTTCCTCTTTTCTGGAGGTTACTCAGGAGTGGAATAGCTGGATCATATACTAGTTCTATTTTCAGTTTTTTGAGGAACCACCATAATGTTTTCCATAGTGGCTGCAGAAATTTGCATTCCTACCAAGAGAGTACAAGGGCTCCTTTTTTTCCATATCCTTGCCAACATTTATTTGTAGCCTTTTTGATGATGTGTGTCTGTTAATCCCAGACTCCTCGTTTATCATTCCTCTCCCCTGTTTGGGCTTCCCAGGTGGCACTAGTGGTAAAGAATCCACCTGGCAATGCAGGAGATGCAAGAGACACGGATTCGATCCTTGGTTGAGAAGATCCCCTGGAGTAGGAAATGGCAACCCACTCCAGTATTCTTGCCTGGACAGAGGAGCCTGGTGGGCTACAATCCATGGGGCTGCAGGGAGTCAGACACGACTGAGCAGCTGGGCACATACACAGCACACTCCCCTGTTTATTCTCCTTCCCTTCACCTCCTGTTTATTCTTAATCACTCTTTGCCAGGCACTGTTGTAGCCTCTAGGGATATGGCATGAAACAAGATGGATATTGTCCTTGTTCTCTCATGGTCTTATTTGCTAGAAAATGAGACAGAATAAGTGAGTGCAAGCATAAGCAAGTTAATTTGAGACACTTATAGTGCCATGAAGATGATAAATAAGGCTAATGTGAGAGCGAGAGGGTAGGGAGCATGGTTTTATCAGGAAAGACTACCTTGAGGAGGTGACTTATTTTGCAATGTAAACTTTTTTGTCGATGTATAACATATGTACAAAAAATTAAGCACAAGTCATAAGTGCACAGCTTGATAAATTTCTGCAATGTGAACACAGTCCTGTAACTACCACCCAGGCCAAGAAGTAGAACTTTGCTAACTGCAATAAGGAGGTGACATTTGAGTTGAGACCTGCATGCTATGTAGGCGGCTATGCAAAGATCTGGGTTTAGAGTATTCCAGTAAAAGAGGTCAACAGATGAGAAGGTAAGGAGAAGACGTTGGCATATTTGGGGAGCAGAAAGAAGGCCAATGTGTACCAGTCTGTTGATTTAGCACTGCAATATTTGGTTTATGTGTTTATGGCATGATTCTTAGTTTAAGATTGGAAGGGAAACACTTTGATTATAATTGCTCTTCAAGCTCCATCCATCAGTAAATTGGGCTCTTAGGATCTCAGAGTAATTTGGAGCAAAGAGTCTTAGCAGGAAAGTCTTTGGAGATTTTATTTATTGCACACTGTCCACCTTGTACAAGGAGAGCAATGTCCGAACTCAGCTATAGAGAGAGTTGTTATAACATGAGATTACAGTAATTGGTATGACTTATAGTCTTCACATTACAGTAATTCTACTAGGTTTTAATTCCGCCCACCTTCCCTCACCAAAGGGTTCCTCCTGCTGTCTTGTTCAGGGCCCTGGTTTTGACATTTCATATTCCAGGATTTCATTATGACCATGCACTTAAAAATCCCTTGTTACCTAAACATTTGCATACAGGTCGGGTTGGTTCTTAAGAAGAGATATAGGGAAATAACAGAGGTTTTGAGAGGTGCTTACATAACTGGGGACAGTAAAAACACTGGTTAAGTCATTACACAAATATCTGTCATTCACATGATTAAGCTTAGAGGAAATAATGTCAAATTGTGGCAGAGCAGGCAGTCTTAAAAGTTTTCTGCCTGACCTCGTTAACATTTAATTTTTCTTTAACATTAGACTGTTCCACAATTATCCCTATGTCCTTGTGTGAACAACAGTCATCCAGAATTTGACAAGTGAGAGCTTCCAGTGAGGCCATCCTACCTTCACACCAGTACACAAATTAGCCTCCTTTGACCCCCCAGCTGCTTCTGCTGAGGCTCTACTGGGCCCCTAGCAACTCCTAGGGTGTGCTTCCTGTGAGCTCACAGCGTGTCTACTGTTACCATGTCCCTGCCATGTCACCCGGAGGACTCTGCAGGTGTGCCCATTCCTGTGGTGGGTGCAGCTGCTGTAGGTAGGCATGGCTGGGACACTGTTCTGTGTCGGTCCGTAAAGGACAGTGACTTCTATAGTTCTTCACTGGTTGCCACCCCAAGCCCTCAGGCTCCAGAGGCATATAGAGGAGGCCTGTCACCTTTACCTGTGCTACATCCCAGAGCAGGAATGCCTGAGTTCCAAGGTGTTTCCATCTTTGTTGATAGTCTTTTGCTCAACAGAGGACTTTAAGATAAAACCAGGAGGACTGGGTCAAGAGACAATTTGGAGGGGTAGATACCTGGCTGAACTCAGAATTTTCCCATCCTTAGGACTTTCTTACAGCCAAACCAGACCTTTCTTCCCTTAGCACATGTTCCGTCCCAGGAGACTCCTGACTCCCCACCATATAGACATCTGTCAGGCCACTTCCCGTGTGCCAGGTGTGCCCAGACATTCCCGACTCGCATTAGCTCTTTCTCAAGGCTGCTCTGCATGGTCCCTGATGGGCTATCATACAAGGTCAGAAAGGCCTGTCTCTTGCAGCTTGGAACTAGGAGCCCCCACCCCTTTGGAAGCCGTGCTCAAGGCCTTTTTTCCTTTTTTTTTTGATCAGCCAAAGCCTGATCCTTGTTTTGACAAGTTGTGTCCCAACAAGAGAAAACAACACTTGTAGTGAAACCACCTTAATATGTAAATCTCCAGGGATGTAGAATCATTTCTTTAGCTCATTCGTAGTGAAGAGCATGAGAGAGCGTGGCAGGCTCCTAACCGTGTCTCTGACGAGTCTCACTCCCTGTAATTTATCTCATGTGTATGGTGCCACTTGAGTAGTCTTTCTAAAATAACTGAGTCTCACCCCTGCTTTCAAAACTGTTCATGCTTGCCTGTTGCTTAAAGCCCCAAGTTCTTTATCATGGACAGTGAGGCTCTTCTTGATGTATTGGCCCCCTTACTTCTCCTGCCTCATTTCCCCCTATTTCCCTCTGCACATCACCTTCTCCAGTCACACCAGTCAATTCCAGGCCTGTACCTTTCCTTATACTGCCCCTTTCATCTGGGATACTGCTTTCCGCTCTCCTTTACTACCTGGGGAACTACTCATTCTTTAGGCCAGCTCACATGTCACCTCCAAGAAGCCCTTCCCTCCTGATTCACAGGAGTCTTACTGTGGAGACAGTGTCCCCAGCAGGACGCACAGTGCCTGACTTGCAACGTCAGAGCAGAGTCAAAGGCTGAGTTAGAGACTGGCTGTTCTAAAGGCCTGGTGAGCCTCTCTGTAAGGCCTGCACTTTCTCCCTGTTGTGTTGGTGAAATAAACTTTCTCTCCTTATTTGGTTCCTGGGGCCTAGTCTGCCATCCATTAGTATATCAGGGAGTTGCCTGTTCATGTGAGATCATCAGCCCCCTTAATCCTCCTTGTAACTGGATTATGTTAGACTTCACTGTGTGCCTGGAGGCTTCCTATGGGTCTAATTTCAAAATAACTGAGAAATGTCATACTAACCACCAACTCCCCACTCCCCTGTAAAAACAGATTTGTTTTTGAAACAGTTTAATAGAATAACATCCAGAGAAGAAACAAGAACAAGAAGGGGAAAAAAACCCCTCCCAAACCCATAGAACAGCTAATGCACTGAATATGTCAAAGGGCTCTCAGCATCTCTAGGAGGTCTGCAGGAAAACAAAAAGGATTCTCAGGGCAGAGTGGGAGTACCTTTCCCCGCTGGACAGATGATACTATGTCAGATTGTCAGTGGGGAGAACCCATTATCAACAGGATCCTTTAATCAAAGCCCAAGTCACTGCTAATTGACTCAGTATTAAAACAACAAGAGGCAGCTGCTGAGGGTGGCGGTGGCATGCTGGTAGGGATGGTGTAGAGGAGGGGTGGGAGAATTAAAGTCTTGGAAAGTCAGAGCTGAGGCACTTAGAGTGAACCAGATTCTTTGGGTGGTGCTGTTAATGTCCTTTCTCTGCTTAAATGCCTTTATTGTCACCCTTTCAGAGCTATTTCCCCCTTTCCCCCTTTCTCTAACCCATGACAGCCGCTAATGTGTTTTTCATTTCTATAGTTTTGTCATTTCGAGAATGTCACATAAATGGAACTATACAGTGCTAACCTTTCTAGATAGGCTCTTTAAAAATGAGGCATAGTTCCCTGTGTGTGTATGCTAAGTAGTATTACAGATGTACCACCATTTGTTTAAACATTCCACAGAAGGGTGTTGTGTATCTTGACTGTGATGGTAGTCACGTGTGTTGAAATTGCATGGAACTAAGCACATGCACTGGGCTTCCCTGGTGGCTCAGATGCTAAAGAATACACCTGCAATGCAGGAGACCTGAGTTCGACCCCTGAGCGGGGAAGACCCCCTGGAGAAGGGAATGGGTGCTCACTCCAATATTGTCGCCTGGGATGGACAGAGGAGCCTGGTGGGCACAGTTTGTAGGGTCCCAAAAAGTCGGAGGTGACTGAGTGACTAAGCACACACACAGACACATGCACACATACAAATGAGCACATGTGGACTCGGTGACATTTGAGTAAGGGGGGAAGATTGTATCAGTGTCAGTTTCCTAGCTGTGAGACTGCACTCTTGGTCTGGAGAATGTCGACACTGGAGGAAACTGGATGGAGGATATGTATGATTTCTTACAATTGCATGTGAATCTACAATTATCTTTAAAAAAGTTCCTTTAGTGGCACTCTTATGCTATGGAACAAGGGTTAAGTCCCTTTGTCTGGAACTCAGGGCTCTTCTATGTTCTGGCTCCACTTTTATCTGCCTTTTGTCTGTCTTCTCTCTCATGGGAGATGTATTTTCACAGTGTGGACCCCCTTGTGTGACGAGAACCAGATCAAGAAGTAGGACTTTGCCAGGAGCCTGGAAGCCCCCCACCTCCTCCCATCCATTTACTACTCTTCGAAGGGTAATTGCTATCTGATTTCCATTCCATATATTAGTTTTGCTCTTTTTTGAACTTCATGTAAATGAATTCATGGATTTTTCTTTTAAACTGGCTTCTTTTGCCCAACATGATGATTAAATTATTCATGTAGCAGTAGTTTGTTCATTATCACTGCTATATAGTATTCAGCCCACTGTGTGAAGAAACTACAGTTATACAATTTATATGTAGTAGTATTGGTGATTACTTGGTTGCTTAATTTTGGACTACTTTAAATAACTCTGCCATAAACCTTCAGATACTGGAATGATCTTGTCAGGCATCAGAGAACCTTTAGGGATATCTTCAGTGTCAGAAGCTTACTGTATGGGCTCAAATCTCATTAAACATAAGCAGATTCATTTTGGACAGGAGCCTTATTTATGTCATAAGTGTGGCAAAGCCTTTAAGTTCTGTGATAACCTTACTGAACATCAGAGAATCCACACCGAAGAGAAAACTTATTGGTGTGAAGAGAGTAATACAGGATTCATTGTGTTTCAAGTCTGGTCCCCACCAAAAAGCCCACAGTGGAGAACACCATTATGAATGTAGTGAGTGGGGGAATGCCTTCATTTGGAAGCCAGTATTTATTGCCAGAAAACCCATAAATATTCAAATGGTGAGACCTTCACTTAAAAGCTCAATCTTAGACATTGGAATATCCACACTGGCTCAAAACCTTTATGTATGTAATATAGACATTCTTTTTTGTGGCTCTGTATATAACTGAATCACTGTGCTGTTCACCTGGAAGGAAACATGACATTGTGAATCAGTGTAATAAAATAGGTTAAAAGAGAGCTGGAAAAAACCAAATAACTCTGCCATGATTGCTCTTTTATATACCTTTGTCTCACATATATACTCATTTCACTTGGATAAATACCTAGAGATGGGATTGTTGGGTCATAGGATATACACAAGTTTTATTTTTAGGAGGTACTGTCTAACGGTTTTCCAAAGTGTAAAAGCCATCAGTTTTTACTCTTAGCAGGCGAATTTTTGTTCTGCATCCTTGCCAACGTGAGTCTTATAAATCTTAGTTTTTCTGGGGGGTGTATAGGGGTAACTGTTCTGGAGGCCTAGTTTGCAGGTGGGCTTTCTTCTCTTGCCCCAGTAGGAGAGCTGTTGCCTGTTCCTCAGTGCGGAGGTTCTCATGAGGTGAGAGAGGTTTTCTGCTTCTTCTGCAGAGGCAGATGCCTGTGTTTCTGCCCTTTCTGCAGACAGTGGATATGTGCCTGGGCCTTTTGCCTGCCCTTCCATTAGTGATTAAGGCTTTGGTTTCTTATAAGAGAACATACTGGAAAATGTGTGCAGGCCAGTGAGGGCTCTCTCAGCTCTCCTGCCTACCTCCGTCTGTCTTTTGAGTACCAGGTAGAGGTTGTGGAGAAGAGTTAAGTAAGTAAGTAAGTAAGTAAAGTCACTCAGTCGTGTCCGACTCTTTGTGACCCCATGGACTGCAACCCACCAGGCTCCTCAGTCCATGAGATTCTCCAAGCAAGAATACTGGAGTGGGTTGCCATTTCCTTCTCAGGGGATCTTCCCGACCCAGGGATCGAACCCGGGTCTCCCGCATTGGAGGCAGACGCTTTAACCTCTGAGCCACCAGGGAAGCCCCGTGGAGAAGAGTTAGGGAGTATAAACTCCTCTTGTGTCTGGGGCTCTCAGGAATTCTTAACTTCATTCTAATCCACACTGGCTTTTAAGAATTTGTTATAATATAAACTTTTTTCTTACCCTCTTCCTCCAAAGAAGTCTGACGAAGGTGGAACAGCTCTTCTGTTCTGCCTCTCCCGGGTGGGAGAGGCAGAAAAGATTGTCCAGTCTTTGGAATTCAGTTCTTCTGGTTGCCTTGTAACCTCAGCTCTCTGACAGGCTCCAGGGAAGTTCTGATTTTACAGATTGTCTGGCTTCTTCCTCATTTTTGGGGTGGGAGTTAATGTTCTCTTTAGAGAAAGTGAGTGGCTTTCTACCTCTCACTGTGATTTTAACCTGAATTTCTCCTGTGACTAATAAGTTTGAGCCCCTTTAAAGGTAACAACCATATCTTGCATTTTCATGCTCCACTGCCTTTGTCTGAAATGTCCTTTGCTTTTACTCTCTGTTTGTTCCTTCAAGGGTCAATTTAAGGGTCCTTCACAGCTGTCTCTAACCACCTCTGTCTTCTGCCACCCGTGTCAAGCCTTGCTCTCTCCTCCCTTCCACTTCCCTGGCACTTTTTATAATTTGGATTAGGAAACTGGGAGTTGGAGGAAGACTCCTGTTTTCTGGTTTTCATCCGTTTTCCTTATGATCAGCTGGGAGAAGCAGAGTGGCAGGGTGAGAGGTGATATAAATGCCCAGGGTGGATTTTCCCAGGGTCTTGGAGAGAGGACAAAGGCACAGAAGCAGTTTCTTCCAAAACTGTGAAGGCTGCATGTCATTTGTCCAAAGGCAGTGTTTACAGTCTGGGAGTTTGTAAGGAGGGTCACCTCACAGATGCCCAGAAAGCCTATTCCTGGTTTTGGTTGTATCTTTGTTCTCTGCCAGGCACCTCTCCTGCCTAATTGAGCCAAACTGCTGAAAACAAACTTTCCCTGGGTTATTCTCATCCTGCTGGGTATCAGCTTTCCCTAAAACCAAAATTGCTCTTCAGTCTAGACCTGCACACTTACTGTTCTATTTTAAGAGAAGCCCCCAGTCCCTATCAGAACAGCAGAGGTGTCTGTTCCACATGAAAGTCCCTTTCCCTTCAGCATCTTCTTGGCTCCCTGACAATTGTGAACCCTTTTTTTGTACAGTGTCTGTCCCTCCTGGCTTCTGGGCAATCCTCAGATGCTCTGTTACTGCCCAGGGCAGCAGCAAGGATAGAAGTAGGCATTTTCAAAGAAAGAGAAGAGAAAAATAGGATAAATCACAGGTACAGAAAAGCAAGCCTGAATGCTGAGGGCTGTCATAAAGAACCACCTGTTGACTAAGCCATGTCCAGGGAGGCAGGGGTGGGTGTCCTTCACTTTTTCTTTTCCTCTGACTCCATGGACTGCATTTCCTCTTTTCACTCTGCTTCTCTGTCTGGATTTTCTGAGTGAGTTGGTATAGCACTTTATTTATTTATTTGCCATGCAGCATGCAGAATCTTAGTTTCTGGATCAGGAATCAAACCTGGTCTTAACCACTGGACCACTAGGGAGGTCCCTGGGAGGGCACTGTAGTTCCCTATAATTCTGTCTCACTGAGCCCTCAGGACGGTGGTGTGCTGATAGATGTTTAACAACAGACTCTCCAGGAGAAGCAGACTCTCCTGGTTTGCAATGTTTGCTCATTTCCATAGTGTAAATACTCCTGTGATAGCCAATTTTAAAGCTGCCAATGTGATATAACTGAATATGGAGTTGGGAAGAGATTCTTAGTAGCACACGATTATATAGTATTTCTACCATGTAAGTGAAATAGATGCTAGATAACCTCAAGAGCATAGATCAGTGGTTGGCAAATTATGGCATGTAGGCCAAGTCTGACACATGGCCTGTTTTTGTGCAGCCCATGAGCTAAGATTGGTTTTTACACTTTTAAAGGTTTTTTTTTTTTTAATAATGTACATGACAGAGACTGATTGTAGTCCCCTAAACCTAAAATATTTCGCATCTGTCCCTTTATAGGAAAAGTTACCTGACCTTTGGCATGAAAGTGAAAGTGAAGTCGCTTAGTCATGTCCGACTCTTTGTGACCCCATGGACTGTAGCCTACTAGGCTCCTCAGTCCATGGGATTTTCCAGGCAAGAATATTGGAGTGGGTTGCCATTGCCTTCTCCAGGGGATCTTTCCCACCCATAGATCAAACCTGGGTCTCCCACATTGTAGGCAGATGCTTTACCGTCTGAGCCACCAGGATCCTTGGCATAGGTAATAGTAAAATGTAGTAAAATAATTAGGAAGTGATAAATTTTGAGTATTTTTCACTCTTAGATTTTAATATGATTTGATTTTTAATAATTTGATTGTAAATAGATGTAACTAATTTTTTTTTAATGACAGCTATTTAATAACAAACTCACAAAAGTCTCCCAAATTTAACAGTCAGCTTTCATGATCTAGTAAGAGCTGACTTCAGCATACCACTGCCTCACAGAGGTTATTGCTGGAGCAGCCTCACGTGTTCTTTAGTTCAGTCCCTTCACATTATAGGTGGGGAAGCTGAGGCCCAAAGAAGAAAACGACCTACACAAGTTTACTTAGAAAGCTAGTGGCAGAGTCGGGTTCCTGATTCCAGTCTTGTCGTCTTTGTTCACTGATGCTGTCTTATATATACCCATGGTTCCCTTTTTGTTGCTTTTACCTCTTTACGAAGTTTGAGCCAGCAAAGTGAGCACCGTATGTTTTCCTAGCACTGTGCAGCCTCAGGTCAGCACACCCTAAGAACTCTTGTCACCAACTTCACCATGACCCGGTTCAGTTTACTGACTTATTTTTCTGTTTACTTTGAGGGTAAGTATTATTTTTCTTTCCCCAAAATTGTTGCCCTAGGTATTTTATCAGCTCCTGACTTTTTGCCCAATCTTGTTTTTTTTCTGATAGGATGAGTATCTTGTACTAACCTCTTCGACCACCTACCTCCCCTTGGGGTTTGCGCTGAACACTCTTCTTGCTAAATCTTTGTACTTGTCAGGCTGGGATCCTGTTTATTGTGAGGGAACTGGATGTTTTCAGGGGGGATGAGACAGAAAGGGGGAAGGGAGCAGAGGAAGCTGGATCTGAGGAAGTTAGGAAAATGCTAGTATCAGAATCTTATAAAAGGGTAGCTGACTGGGGCTGCATCTTCCGTGAGTTGTTGAGTGAGGAGCAGTATCCAGGCTAGAGAGAAAGGGAAGTGAGAAGGGAGAGAAAGATTGAGAAGAGAGAAGGGAGAAAGAAGCAGAGGCCAAGTCTTGGGTTCTATGGCTTCTCAAGTCCCACAAGGCAAGGCTAACTTCCTGTGCTTTGGGGGTGTCTCAGGTATCTTCAGTAATCTTATAATTAACTTCCACATAATCTGAGAGAGTCTAAATGGATTCCTGCTCCTTGTGATTAAAGTTTATGAAAACACCGGAAGTCTCAAAATCTTCAGAGACTGAGAGGAGCCGAAGCATCAAGAGAAGCTACCCTGTGACTGAGCAGGCACCTTTCTTTCCAGGTCTCCTGGCTGCTGTGAAGCTATGGTAAGGTCCCCATTACTTTCTGCTGTTGTCTCTTCCTCTTTTCTCAGCGTTGGCTGAAGGCCAAACAGTTGTTATACCATAACCAGTGCAGTCAAACCAGGGGCAGTTACAGATATTGGCTTGATGTTTTCTAAGATCACCACAGAGAAAGTTGTAAATTATAAAAGAATTCATACAAAAAATGGAACACAAAAATCTTAGTTTGAAGAAAAATTTTGTTTCTGTAAAGCAAAATTAAATGTATTTGAATCAGCATATAAAAGAGAAAATTTGGAAAAGCACATGTATCTGGCATTAAAAACTTAGCAAAGATATTATATGTTGATTTATTATAAAGATGTCATCAGTTCAGTTCACTTGCCTAGTCATGTCTGACTCTTTGAGATCTCATGGACTGTAGCATGCCAGGCTTCCCTGTCCATCACCACTCCTGGAGCCTACTCAACTCATGTCCATTGAGTTGATGATGCCATCCAACCATCTCATCCTCTTGTCATCCCCTTCTCCTCCCCCCTTCAATTTTTCCCAGCATCAGAGTCTTTTCAAATGAGTCAATTCTTTGCATCAGGTGGCGAAAGGATTGGAGTTTCAGCTTCAGCATCAGTCTTTCCAGTGAATACTCAAGATTAATCTCCTTGAGGATGGACTGGTTGGATCTCCTTGCAGTCCAGGGACTCATAAGAGTCTTTTCCAACATCACAATTCAAAAGCATCAATTCTTCGGCGCTCAGCTTTCTTCACAGTCCAACTCTCACATCCATACAGGACCACTGGAAAAACCATAGCCTTGACTAGATGGACCTTTGTTGGCAAAGTAATGTCTCTGCTTTTCAATATGCTGTCTAGGTTGATCATAACTTTCCTTCCAAGGAGTAAGCATCTTTTAATTTCATGGCTGAAGTCACCATCTGCAGTGATTTTGGAGCCCCCAAAATAAATCTGACACTGATTCCACTGTTTCCCCATCTATTTCCCATGAAGTGATGGGACCAGATGCCATGATCTTCGTTTTCTGAATGTTGAGCTTTAAGCCAACTTTTTCACTCTCCTCTTTGACTTTCATCAAGAGGCTCTTTAGTTCTTTTTCCCTTTCTTCCATAAGGGTGGTGTCCTCTGCATATCTGAGGTTATTGATATTTCTCCTGGCAATCTTGATTCCAGCTTGTGCTTCCTCCACTCCAGCATTTCTCATGATGTACTCTGCATAGAAGTTAAATAAGCAGGGTGACAATATACAGCCTTGACGTACTCCTTTCCTGATTTGGAACCAGTCTGTTATTCATTAAGATGTCATAATGGCACTGAAAAACAAAAATTGAAAAGGAAAATTGAAAATTGAAAGGAAAAATTTACCCAGAATTCTACTGCCTTGTAAATACTGCTTTCATTTCCTCTGATGCTGTGCTTGTTTTTATTTACACAGGTACACTTACAGGTGCAATCACAATATATCAATACATACATAGTTTCAGTTATGAAAAGTTTCTATGTTGCAATAATTATAAAATTTTAATTTCTAAAGGTTGAGCAATATTCTAGTGAATTTGTCACAATTTGCATAACTCTTCTTCTATAGTTAGATATTTAGATTGCTTCCAGTTATCATCTTCAACAGTGTAGTGGACATTTTTTCAACCTTTGATTTTAAAATTACAATTGATGCAGGATGCAGGATGCAGGATGCTTGGGACTGATGCACGGGGATAATCCAGAGAGAAGGTGTGGGGCGGGAGTGGGGAGGTGGGGGTCGGGATTGGGAGTTCATGTACACTCGTGGCTGATTCATGTCAATGTATAGCAAAACGAATACAGTATTGTAAAGCAAAACAAACTAAAAAATAAAAATCAATTTAAAAACAAAACAAAAAAACAAAACAAAATTACAAAGTAAAATTCATCAGCATGAATCTCAAAGAGTGAGATTACCGGGTGACCTGGGAAGATGGAAGTGGGATTACTGGATGACCTGGCACCATGGAAAGAGCACTGGAGTTAGAGTCAGAAGACCTGGGTTTGATCTTTATCTGCTACCTGTGTGATCTTGGTCAAATTACTTAGTACTATTGACCTACAGTTTTCTCACTTGTAAACTTTATTTATACTCTTTTATACTTGGTAGGATTTTAGTGAGGATTCATGAGAAATCTGTTGCTGTTTAGTTGCTAAGTCCTGTCCATTTTGCAACTCCATGGACTGTGGCCTACCAGGCTCCTTTGTCCATAGGATTTCTCAGGTAGATCTTCCCAGATGGCGCAATGGTAAAGAATCTGCCTGCCAACACAGGAGATGCAGGAGACTTGGGTTTTATCTCTGGGTCGGGAAGATCCCCTGGAGTAGGAAATGGCAATCTGCTCTAGTATTCTTGCCTGGATAATCCATGGGCAGAGGAGCCTCATGGACTACAGTCCATGGGGTTCAAAGAATGGGACACAACAGAGCAACGTTCACTCACTCACTCATTAGTATTCTTGCCTGGAAAATCCATGGGCTAGGAGCCTGATGGGCTGTATGTAATCTATGGGGTCGCAAGTAATTGGACATGAGAGAGAGCAACTGAGCACACATGCATGTAATGAGAAATCATGTAAATATTAGCACATAGCATACTAAAACATATTAGTTTTAGCTAAAAAGGGATAGACATTTTTATTTACTTACTCTTCTTGATCCGGATCACATTTCTTTTCAAAATATAGAGTCATCAGTGATATAATGAGTATATACAGGTTTGAGTGCATCATGTTGAATTTTATGATTTTAAAAGTCAACATAATGGGCATAATATGTTAATAGAAAGGTGCGTACGGAAATTTTGAAGCGCACAAAAGAAATGCTTAGATAGTGAGAAGTAAAAAAAATAACAGTAACAGGCAAAGCGCAGCATGATACGAAATGATGAAATAAGAGAAAGAATCAAAGGGACTGGGGTGGGGAGAGGCTGTGGTTGAGGGAGTTGGCATTGGTATTTTTCTGTGGCATCTCTAACCTTTGTCTGGTTGGCTTGTGGGTGGGCTGCCACATGAGCATTTAATATTTCCCTTTCACCTAGCCAGGCAGCACACAAGCTTTCTCCCAGGGCCCTGGCAGATGCTCCCAACTCTGTTCTTCTCTGTCCACCACCCTTAGGGGAACAGATGCAACTCTGAGAGGGAACAATGGCCACATTGTGAGCCCAGCTGTCACACAGAACTCCCTGCTCCCTCCCCACAGGCTGCACACCCCCCGCCAATGTTGCCAGAGCCTCCAGGCCGCCCTTCTGCCCACTCAGGCTCAGCCCTGCCAGACCCTGGGTGGGGGTGGGGGTGGGTGGAGAGGACAAACAATGCCTGGTTGTTCTCAGACACCACTTTCCTTCTCCTTGCGGGGCAGCTCACCACCCTTTGTAGAACTGCCCTTAGCCCATCTCTGTCTCAGGAACGTAGGGTTTTACAAAACTGGGTCCTTGAAACTGGAAAAAGGGATAGCCGCTAGGTTCCAGAGGACCTGGGTGAAGTGACCTGGTCTGTCCGTTTTGTCATCAGGCTTAAAATGGTCTTCATGAACTGGAAGGGAAGTGTTAGAACAACTCTGGTGAGTCACATGTTTCAGAACTGCTCTTCTGGAAACTTCCTGTGGTTTCTAGAGCAATGGTCCTGACTGAACACCCGCACTCTGGGCTGAAGGAAACAACCATCTGTCTATCAGACAGTTAAAGTCTAGCACAACAATGTTCTGAGGTGGGAGGAAGATTTCTTCTACTATAATGGTGTTTATCATTCTATAGAACCTATTTTTATCCTTTGAGAGAGAGAGGACTGTAAAGGGGAAAACTGAGGCCCAGGAGTGGAGAGTAGTTAATAAGAACTGGGACTTTGGAATCCAATCATTGATTTCCTGGGCAAAATTGTGTTTTTTCCCACCATAGCACACTGAGCTTAGAAAAGAGCAGAAAGATAAGGAAACGAGCTGTCCCAGAGACCCCAGTGGGATGAACCTTGGAGGCGCTCTGCAGACAGTCAAGTGCCCTTGCACGTGTGCATGCTCAGTCGTGTCCAATTCATTGTGAACCTCTGAACTGTAGCCCACCAGGCTCCTCTGTCCCTGCGATTTCCCAGGCAAGAATATGGGAGTGAGTTGTCATTTCCTTCTCCAGGGGATCTTCCCAACTCAGGGATTGAACTCACATCTCCTGCATTGGCAGGCAGGAGCCACCTGGCAGGCCTTAGGAAGGGTTTATGCAGTGGAAGTGAGTAGGACTCAGATTTCTTCTGAGTTAGGTTTGTACTGGAGCTCCTTTGTGGTTTCCTGGGATACTCTCTCTACTTGGGTTTCTCCAGCTTCTAGTAGGACTGAGAAGGTTGCCCTGAGCTGAGCATGCCCAGTGGCCTCCAGTGTGTGAGAAGCCACAGACGGAGAGCAGCTGCTCCAGACTGGTTTGTAATGGCTAGTGGGTCGCAGGTCACCTTGATTAGAGACTGATGGTTTATGCTTCTCCCTTCAAATGGACCCTCAGTGTTTCTCCCTTCTAGGGTATCTCCTGCAAGGAAAATCTCCTTCTCAGTACTTTTCCATGACTTCCCTGGCAAACCCAGGTTCTGCTGAGTGAACTCTTTGAGCTATGTGATTGCTTTATTGCTAATACTTACAGCTGTGTGCCCATGACCTGAATTGGTTATCACCTTATAAAGAATGAAGAAAGGAGAAACACAGTTCTGGGTCTCTGACGATAAGTAGCAGAGGAAAGAACAAAGGAAAAAGTGGAAAGGAGAGAATCAGACTCTTCTTAGATCCGACTTTAGATTCTGGCCCCACGCTTACTAGTTTTGGAATTTGGGGCAAGTTACTTAATCTCTCTAACCTTAGTTTCCTCATCAGTAAAATGGGGTTAGTAATGGTTCTTGTCTCATGGTGTTATCATGAGGTTTGCGTTAATGTGTGTGATGGTGTTTAGCAAGTGCTTCTGCTTATTAAGTCCTCAGCTTTGTTTATAATTAATTTCTTATAAAACACAGTATATGTACATGTGTAAATAAGAATTTATTCAAATCATTTCAGAGTATTTCCCCCTCTTCCTTTCTTTCCCTTCTCTCCTTTTCCCTCTCTCTCTTTCTTTTACCTCTTTCTTTCTTTCTTTGCCTTCCTTCCTTCCCTTCCTCCCTCTCTCCTCTTCCGCCTCCTCTCTCTCTCTCTGTGTCTTTCTCTTCAGTAAACTTTATTGGGTGCCTACTGTGTGCCAAGGAATATCCCCAAATCTGGGAAAAGATCTTGATGAGAAGAATGAATGTTTTGTTGTCTTTTCTTGCCCATGTCCCTGAGTGAACTTTGAATTTGTCTATATGACTTAGTCTCAAATGACAGGCCTAGCCAATCCGGGGAGGCAGCGGGTAGATAAAAAGGCAGTGGGGATGAAAAAGGCTTCAGCGGGGTCTGCCTCCTTAGTTCTCTCCCTCTGCCCACAGCCCAGCAGGAAGTCTGCCTTTGTGATAGGAAAATGCCCTTTCAACAGCACCAGTGTGGAAGCTCAGATGTTTGTAACAGTTGCTTAATTTTAGGAACATGGATATATTTTGCCAAGTGTGATCCCACCGGGCCTCTGAGCAGTCTGAACTTGGAATGAAATCTAAACCATGAAGTCTTAAACTTTTGAAACTAGAAAAAAAAAGTAATTTCCAGGTTCAAAGATAAAACAGGTTTTATCAAGCTTCTGGATGAAAGAGTTGATCCAAAATATAATCATCCAAAAATAATATTCTGAAGGTTTACTTTAGAAAAGGCAGAGACCCATGGGTGAAACTTTCTTTTTAACAGATGCAAGAAGGTGAAATGGGGGGGAATATGTCTTCTTCCTGGAACATATTGTTTTTGTGTGATGTCAAATACTCTTTATTTCTTGACTAGGAAAGATCTATGGCTAGTAGATTTATAAGTTTGAATCCTCAGCTATATGGCTTACTTTTGAAAGGCAGAGTTCACAATTATACTCTCTGAGATGAAGAGGTTTTTAAAACGAGTTAGACCAAAGACAAACAGCATAGTTCAAAGCAGATTTGGCATATCATAAACAAACTATGAAGATAATGAAGGATGGTGATGCTCATGTGATACTCCCTATTCTTCCTTCAGGATGCACCTCAGATTTTAGCTGCTTCTGTAAACTTCCTATAAACTTTCTGTTCGTCTTTCCCTCAGCCTGTGTCTCCCCACTTCCTTGGGCCCATTTCCTTCCACCAGCTGCCTCCTGCCCCTGGTCTGTGGCTTCTCCCTCAGACCTGTTCACCACACCCCTGGTCCAGTCTGCTGCCTTGAGGACCTATCCCTAAGGACTCTCACAAAGCCTGAAATCTTTGGGAGAAGGGTGCAGGTGAGGAGTTCCAGCTTGTCCGAGGTGATGGGCATTTCCCCTTTGGACACCACTCTGAGTCAGAGGGTTTCTTAGTCCTCCTGCCTGCTTTCAGGGAGGAATGGGGAGAATCTTGTGCGAGTCGCTGGGAGGGATTGTCCGTTTTAAATACAGAGTGTTGCCTCCTGCCAGCAGAACGGCTTAGTAAGTCATGACACGTTCAAAACGCAGAACATCATGCAGCCATTAAACATGCTATTTTCCAAGACTTTGTAATGACTTGAGAAAATACTTTTTATAATATTTAATTACAATATAAGCTAGTACTATGTATATGATAGAACTCTGCTGCTGCTGCTAAGTCGCTTCAGTTGTGTCCGACTCTGTGCGACCCCATAGATGGCAGCCCACCAGGCTCCTCCATCCCTGGGATTCTCTGGGCAAGAATACTGGAGTGGGTTGCCATTTCCTTGTCCAATGCATGAAAGTGAAAAGTGAAAGGGAAGTCGCTCAGTCATGTCCGACTCTTAGCGACCCCGTGGACTGCAGCCTACCAGGCTCCTCCATCCATGGGATTTTCCAGGCAAGAGTAAAACTCTAGTTTTGTTTTAAAAACACACGCATGGCAAAAAGAACTAAAAGGAAGCACACCTCTATAATGAGGTGATGAAATTATAAGAGATTTTAAAAATAGTTTCTATTTCCAGTTTTCTAAAATGTGTATATATCATTTTAGTTAGAAGAACTGTTACATTAAAAGAAATTATCTATGCCTTTTTCTAACACTAAACATGATATCATTTTCTCATCCTTAATTTCCAGTTTCCAGTTATGCATAAAGGGAGATTTCATATTTACTCGAGGAAGTAGTTCCAAATAGGTAATACTAATTGAAAAACTGCTTTATCAAAACAAATTTGGATTACATGAGTTTAAAATTTTTTTTAATTAAAAAAATCTACTTTTTAATTGAAGGATAATTGCTTTGCATAATTTTGTTGTTTTCTGTCAAACCTTAGTATGAATCAGCCATAGATAGACATATATCCCATCCCTCCTGAACCTCCCTCCCTAGGTGCGATGCGGAGGGAGACGGGAGGGAGGATTAAATGAGTTTTAATCAGACTTTCAGAAAGTTAGTCCTTTCCGTTCTCTCTTCTCCTCTCTCTCACATTCTCTTCTTGTATAAGCTCAACTCTGAACCATATTTCATCCCATTGAGTTTCAAATGCTTGAAGTTTCACACTTTCTGGAACAGTCTCCTGGAGATGCCTCCTTGTCTGCTCCTATTCCCATCCTCAAACTTATGATTTCTTATTTCCTTAGGAGCAAGAAATATATCTTTCTGGAACTGTGTCTCTAAAAGACACATTGGCTATGCTAAATTAACCTTTAGAAAGCTTTCTTTCTCTTCTGTTCAGCACTAATTCAACTTTGTAATCTAGGAGATAGTCAATGGAATCCAAAAATGTTAGATTTGGAAGAAACCCCATAGGTTATTTGATTCTACCTCTTTCTTCTAAAGGAAAGGAAATCTAGGTGTAAAATATTTTAAATGGCATTCCCCAGATCACACAACATGAATGATGACAAACCAATATCAGCACCAAGTTTTTCTCACTGTTTGGAGGCTGTAGAGCCTGGTGGAAAGAGTAAGGGTGTTCGTATCAGACATCCTTGAGTTCAAGTCACTGGTCTGTTGATTACTGACTGTGAAACTGAACAAACTTCATTGCTCCAAACATCATTTTCCCAGCTGTAAAATGAGGATATATTCTGTTCTTGAAGTTCTTGAAGAACTGCTGTGATGTTAGAAATATTATGTTTCGTCTTCCTTTTGGATGATCAAAGAAAAACATGCTTTTGTTAGGTTTTCTTTGAGCAGATAATTTCTTTAGAGGAATCAATTCATGAATCATTGATATAGACAGCTATACACCCAAGAAACAAATATAGATGTTTTCAAGGTCTGTAGTTTTAAACACCTTAGTTAACAGATGTCTTGCATAGGTCAACACCACCTTCATCCCAGTGTATTCATTTCACATTTTACCATTCACACCTCTAGCTGCACATCTCATTCTTCTCTCACTGACATGGTTTACTTGTATACTCATCTTTTAAAAATAATTTCTTTCCTTCATCTGTATCTTCCAGCACATGTAAATCACTGAAAAGAAGAGAAAAATATCTCTTCTTTTTATTTATCTATAAATTTAAAAACTCCCCAGTCCTGGAAGTCATGTACATTGATACTTATGGTAATGATTCACTTGTGAGCAGGAAAATGAAATTAACATTCTTTTTAGGTTTATTAGATTGTAATAAAATACTAAAAGTGAAATACCTTTATTCATCAGATTGGCAATAAAAACAGACATATTATTAATAAGAGTGAGTTGAAACTTATAAACTATTATATTAATAATTATTAATGTATTAATATATAATACTGTATGTGAAAGTGAAACTGTTAGTTGCACAGTTGTGTTCGACTTTTTGCAACCCTATGGACTGTAGCCCACCAGGCTCCTCTGTCTATGGGATTCTCCAGGCAAGAACACTGAAAGGGTAGCCATTCCCTTCTCCAGGGGATCTTCCTGACTCAGGGAACAGACCCAGGTCTCCTTCATTGCAGGTGGATTCTTTACCATCTGAGCCACCAGGGAGGGCCTAATAGATTCTATTTTGCATCAATGGGTGATTATTAATGCAGCCTTTTGGGAGAACAGTTTGACTGCATCTGTTTGAATTTAAAAATGCACTTATCCTTTGTATTCATGCATGTCTAAGAATATTTACTAAAGTATTATTTATAATATAAAAAATTAGAAGCAACTTAAATGTGTCTTGGTAGGGAAGTGATTAAATGAATTATGGTTCATTCATTTTATGGAATACTCTGATGCAGTTAGAATAATGTTATAGATATGCATTCATTGACATGGAAAGGTCTCTAAGACAGTGTTATGTGAAAACAGCAAGGTGATGAATTGTATGTATTGTATGATATCATTATATAATATGCAGTATATAAAAAAGATGTGGAAGGATATGCTCCAAGTAGAGTGGTTATTTTTGGAGTGGAAAGTGGTTTTCTTTCTTTTTTTTTTTTTAAAAAGTATTAGGATACATATTTTTACTTATAATATTTAAAAAAACTTTTAAAAATTAAATTATAACAAAAATGGAAATTCCTCATGTGATTTTTGATGCCCATACAGATTTAAAGACCAAATAACCTTGAAGTTTAGCAGCTTGAAACAACACACATTTGAAAGTATGTCATACTTTCTGAAGGTTAGGGATCCAGGAAGAGCCTATTACATCCTTTGCTTTAGGATCTCTCAGAAGGCTGCAGTCAGGGTGCTCACTGAACTGTCTGGTGAGCATAGCAGGTAAGTCAGAACTTCCCAGTCAAGCTGTCACAGTTTTTGCCTGGTCATCAAAGAAACGTGATCTTGCATTATCCTAGTGGAAGATTATGCATTCTGGATGCTTGTGTTGTGTGTGGCTTCCAGTTGGTCTACTTGGGAGTAGTGCTTGTTGGATTTAATCATTTGGATCAGTCACAGCACCTTTTCCATATACTACATAATCTTTTTTTGTGTTTCAGTTGCATTTTTTTAAGAAATAAAATTTATTTAAATTGTTTATTCTCTTACAAGGCTGTTGCTTCACTGTATAAAAATAGCACCAGCAAACACAGTATATGGCAAAATTAAGATAGTAATATTCTTCATTGGACACTACATAACTAACAAACTTTTCTCCACTGGCAGTTATTTCTAGTGAGAAGATCATTTTGACCCAAATCCAAGGATAGCTGTAAGCAAGTGACAGTGTCATATGAGGTTTAAGATAACGATGTTATCCTTGAATTACGTAATTTTTGTAACTAGGTTTAGCAGAGATAATTTCAGGAATTCTGAATATTATAACTGCTAGCCTAAAAATCACAGGATGCTGTGGAAAAGATGCACAGTGTTTATCTGAAGTCTAGAAAGTTAAGGGGTATTTTCTTCAGGAAACATTGTTACAAGTAGTTTTCTTTTGCTAAAAGTTGCTCTTTACATATCTCTCCACTACTAATTTAAGACAACTATGCTAGATTAAATTGTTTCAAATTAGTTTATTTAGGGGTTCCATTTTCACTCCTCAATAGATTTTATGTATTTCTCATATGCTTCGTCACTCATTAGTTCATCTAGTTCTGAAGGGTTGTTGAATGTCATCTTGATCAGCCACCTGTCTTCATAACAAGATTTGTTGACAAGTCCAGGATTTTCTGCTAGAGCTCTATTTTCAGTTACTTCTCCTGATAGAGGAGAATAGAGTTCACTAGCGCTTTCACACTTTTCAAAACACCAAACTCCTCTTGTTTTTTTCAACTTTGTCCCAACTTCAGGCAGACTACAGTAAACAACATCTCCCAGAGCTTCCTGTGCAAAATTGCTGATTCCCACTGTTCCAACACTGTTTTCTGTTGTTACCCATTCTGCTTTTCTGTGAATTTCCGTACCAACAGCAGAGCGGGGCGGTGCGCAGCAGGGCATGCTGGGTGCCAACCGTGGCCCGCATGGCTCACAGCACCATGTTTGCACGGGTGCAGAGGGTCTCTGCCCCGCATTTTTACCTTTCTTGAAAGAAAAAGCATAGTATAATGAAAATGTTACTCCCCCCCATCTTCAATATTAAAATGGCTACACAAAAGGTTACCGATTTTGATAATTGTTTTGAAATGTAACACTGATGTGCCAACTGTCATAATACAGTCATCAGTTCAGTCACTCAGTCATGTCCGACTCTTTGCGACCCCGTGAATTGCAGCACGCCAGGCCTCCTTGTCCATCACCAACTCCCGGCGTTCACCCAAATTCATGTCCATCGAGTCGGTGATGCCAGCCAGCCATCTCATCCTCTGTCATCCCCTTCTCCTCTTGCCCCCATCCCTCCCAGCATCAGAGTCTTTATCAATGAGTCAGCTCTTCACATGAGGAGACCAAAGTATTGGAGTTTCAGGTTTAGCGTCAGTCCTTCCAATGAACACCCAGGACTGATCTCCTTTAGAATGAACTGCTTGGATCTCCTTGCTGTCCAAGGGACTCTCAAGAGTCTTCTCCAACACCACAGTTCAAAAGCATCAGTTCTTCAGCGCTCAGCTTTCTTCACAGTCCAACTCTCACATCCATATATGACCACTGGAAAAACCAAAGCCTTGACTAGATGGACCTTTGTTGGCAAAGTAATGTCTCTGCTTTTCAATATGCTATCTAGGTTGGTCATAACTTTCCTTCCAAGGAGTAAGCATCTTTTAATTTCATGGCTGAAGTCACCATCTGCAGTGATTTTGGAGCCCCCAAAAATAAGTCTGACACTGTTTCCCCATCTATTTCCCATGAAGTGATGGGACCAGATGCCATGATCTTCGTTTTCTGAATGTTGAGCTTTAAGCCAACTTTTTCACTCTCCTCTTTGACTTTCATCAAGAGGCTCTTTAGTTCTTCTTCACTTTCTGCTAAAAGGGTGGTGTCATCTGCATATCTGAGGTTATTGATTTTTCTCCCGGCAGTCTTGATTCCAGCTTTTGCTTCTTCCAGGCCAGCATTTCTCATCATGTACTCTGCATATAAGTTAAATAAGCAGGGTGACAATATACAGTCTTGACGTACTCCTTTTCCTATTTGGAACCAGTCTGTTGTTCCATGTCCAGTTCTAACTGTTGCTTCCTGACCTGCATATAGGTTTCTCAAGAGGCAGGTCAGGTGGTCTGGTATTCCCATCTCTTGAAGGATTTTCCACAGTTTATTGTGGAAAAGGCTTTGGCATAGTCAATAAAGCAGAAATAGATGTTTTTCTGGAACTCTCTTGCTTTTTTCATGATCCAGCAGATGTTGGCAATTTGATCTCTGGTTCCTCTGCCTTTTCTAAAACCAGCTTGAACATCTGGAAGTTCACAGTTCATGTATTGCTGAAGTCTGGCTTGGAGAATTTTGAGCATTACTTTACTAGCATGTGAAATGAGTGCAATTGTGCAGTAGTTTGAGCATTCTTTGGCATTGCCTTTCTTTGGAATTGGAATGCAAACTGACCTTTTCCAGTCCTGTGGCCACTGCTGAGTTTCCCAAATTTGCTTGCATATTGAGTGCAGCACTTTTACAGCATCGTCTTTCAGCATTTGAAATAGCTCAACTGGAATTCCATCACCTCCATTAGCTTTGTTCGTAGTGATGCTTTCTAAGGCCCACTTGACTTCACATTCCAGGATGTCTGGCTCTAGGTGAGTGATCACACCATTGTGATTATTTTGGTCATGAAGATCTTTCAGGTACAGTTCTTCCGTGTATTCTTGCCACCTCTTCTTAATATCTTCTGCTTCTGTTAGGTCCAACCATTTCTGTCCTTTATCGGGCCCATCTTTGCATGAAATGTTCCCTTGGTATCTCTAATTTTCTTGAAGAGATCTCTAGTCTTTCCTATTCTATTGTTTTCCTCTATTTCTTTGCGTTGATCGCTGAGGAAGGGTTTCTTATCTCTCCTTGCTATTCTTTGGAACTCTGCATTCAGATGTTTATATCTTTCCTTTTCTCCTTTGCTTTTCGCTTCTCTTCTTTTCACAGCTATTTGTAAGGCCTCCCCAGACAGCCATTTTGCTTTTTTGCATTTCTTTTCCATGGGGATGGTCTTGATCCCTGTCTCCTGTACAATGTCACGAACCTCATTCCATAGTTCATCAGGCACTCTATTTATCAGATTTAGGCCCTTGAATCTATTTCTCACTTCCACTGTATAATCATAAGGGATTTGATTTAGGTCATACCTGAATGGTCTAGTGGTTTTCCCTACTTTCCTCATTTTAAGTCTGAATTTGGCAATCAGGAGTTCATCATCTGAGCCACAGTCAGCTCCCGGTCTTGTTTTTGCTGACTGTATAGAGCTTCTCCATCTTTGGCTGCAAAGAAAAGAATCAATCTGATTTCGGTGTTGACCATCTGTTGATGTCCATGTATAGAGAGCGCAGCCACTCGGCTCAGCCGCTGCTCACAGGGCCGGGGGCCAAGCACGGCCTCGGCTTCGGCCTTGGCCTCCGCGCTAAAGCAGAAGCTGAAGCAGCCTATCTCATGGGCTACGTCCTCTTTGCCCAGAATACAGTCATAATACATAACAAATATATATGTCATAATACATAAACAAAATTGTTTCCAATGAGGTTAAAGACAATTAAGTGCTGCTCCCAGGTGGCACTAGTGGTTAAGCTTCCTGCTGATGCAGGTAGACTGAAGAGATATTGGTTTGATCCTTGGGTTGGGAGGATCCCCTGGAGGAGGGCATGGCAACCCACTCCAGTATTCTTGCCTGGAGAGTCCCATAGACAGAGGAGCTTGGTGGGCTATGAACTAAAGTCCATAGGGTGCAAAGAGTTGGACACGACTGAGTGACTTAGCATGCATGCAAGAGCCATTTTATGGAAAAAAATGAATGAACCTTTTGACCAGCCAATACATAAAAGAAGGCCAGCTCCCAAATAAATATGACTGGTTTTCTCTCTTGTGGGATGGTTCGCTATCAATGCCAGACAGAAAATGGCACTCTTGTACCTTGCAAAAATAGATACCCAGGTTTCGTTTAGCCACAATTGTTTCTTAACCTGTCATTCCAATCAATAGACCAAACTAATGGCCTGACTTTCTCTGTGTGGAGATCCCACAGGTTTCCTATCTTCTTGACTGGACATATCAAATGCTATAGAAGACAAATGGAAAGACTTATTAACTCTTATTTGGACTCTGCCTTGACTTGGACCATTTGAAGTTTTGGCTTGGTTACTGTTGTATGTTTTTACAATTATTCAACCCAGGGCTTCATTTCTAACCCAAGAGTTCATAGACATGCCTACGAACTAGCTCAGGTTCACTCACCTGTCCCCTGCTCCAGGGATTCTGGTCAGGGATGCCTTGAGATTGGGGCAGTGAGTGCCAAGGCCCCAGGCACATTGATTGCACTCAGTTCCTCCCTCTGTGCAAACAGCGCGGAGGGCTTTGCATTCTGATCATTTAATATGAGTCAGTATGTTCAGTTAAATATGTGAGCATGGCAGGATTGAAGCATCCCAGCAGGGGCTACATCTTGCTCATCTCTGTGTCCTCAACACTGCACTCAGTGTGATACTGAGAAAGGCCTGGGCTGGAAATTTCCCAGATCTAGGGTTATAGTTTTGGACAAGCGATTTAAGTTTTTAAAGGTTCTCCTTCATTGTCTGTAGAGTGGGCCTAATTATATTCACATAATGTGAACTTTGGTGAGATTAGATATGTGAAGGCACATAGCCCAGAGTCTGGTATATGGAAGGCTCTCAGTTGATTACAATATAGTGAATAGGGCTCCAAGTGGGTGAAGGGGAATCATCCCTGACAGTAATCCAGCTCTACCACAAGAGGCGTGCGAGCTCCATGGTTGATTTTTTGACCAGTTGAAAAAAATCAAATCTTCAAAGCCAGCTATGCAGTTCAACCTCTGCAAGTTTACACTTAATTTATTACTGAAGGGTCAGTGAATGACCTACTGCTTCATTCCTTTTCTATTCAAACTGCTGTGCTTAAAATTAAGACAGTCCTTTTTTGTTTGTTTGTTTTTGCTTCTCTCCATGGGGGGTACATGTAACACAGTTGGCTCACACCTTGTTTCTTGTTCCAAAGTTTTGGACTCTTTGTGGAATGGTAAGTGAAACTAGTCTCCATTATCTTTTATACAACCAAGGAGGGCCACCTGTGGCCCCAAATGTGCTGTGGCTCCTTCTCTTTCCTGTCTTAGAAGCAGTCCCTTGCCGTGTTCCCTGAGCTCTGGCAGTGCACTTTTAGTCTGAAGAGCCAGTTTGAGCCTTTATGGTGCTACTTTGCCTCACAGAGGTAAGATTAGGAAGCGCCTTTAAGGAGGAATAAGCTGGTCGCACAGAGTCAGACATGACTGAAGTGACTTAGCAGCAGCAGCAGCAAGCTGCCATCAGGTGGGGAGACTGAGGGGTCAGAGTAGGGCCAGAACCTTGGGCCTTAGTTTCTTTGTGGGTAAAACAAGAGAATTGGGCTGAATATTCTCTAAGATCCCTCCAGTGTGGACATTTTTTCATGTTCAGATCCAGAGGCTGTGCTCACCAGCCTGGCTGTCTGACTCCCCTGAGGTGTGTGAGTTGGGTTATGAAGAGCAGACTGAGATGCTGTGAGCTCGAGTGTCACTGTGGTTTATGGGTGTTGTAAGCTGTCCCTCAGAGCCATGCTGAGGCTTTCTCAAAGTAGACATCATGTCTTGGAACATGCTGTTCTGATGAGCAACACAAGGACACATCAATGATTCCAGCTTTCCTGCTTGGCTTTCGGGCCCAGGACTCTCTTTTTTACAGTCCTGTGATGCTGGGACAGCATTAGCATTTACTCCCATTTGCTAAGCACAACATGGTACAAGACGCAATGGTCATGAATATTCTCATGGAAGTAAGTGGCCAGCCTAGGAGGAGAACTCAGCTTTCTGCCATTTGTTGGGCATTTGGTACTGACAGCCGCGAGAGTACAAAGGGAAGAGCCCGCAACTCAGGACAGAGCCTCGTTGCTGTCCAGTTGCTCAGTCGTGTCCGACTCTGAACAGAACCTGGCTGGCTTTCCATTCTGCCTCCTGTTTTCTTGGCAGTGAGTTTCAGCAGGTAGCTTAACCTCAATGAGGTTTCATTCCTTACCTGTGAAATGGGATGACAACACACCCCGTGTTCAGAGTGGTTTTTAAGGGGTGAAGAAAAGGTATTACTATAAGGTGTTCATGATATATGAGATTAAAATTTTTTTCTTTTCATTTTGACATAAGAGCAATATGATATGCTTTTTCTGTCCTGAAATGAAAGTTGAGGTAGGGTTAAAAGATGGAACAGAATAACCTGAGGACTTAAAGAACTTTAATGAGCCACAGGGTCTGAATTAGGGATAACTGAAAATAAAAAGAGAGTGATTAGGATTATGTGGGAAAAATACACAAGACTCATGAATGTCCCTGAGCTTCTGCAAGAAGAAAAGTGAGGAATCTTGAATTCATCAGGGATTCCTGAAGCGCCAGATTGCCAAGGATCACATCAAGCTGGTGACCACGGCTTCTAATCCGATATCAGTCTGCTAGTGTATTTATCCTCTTTCTGACTCTTCTGTCTTATTGGACCATGCAGCTATCTGTTGAGCATCTATCATGACCCAGCCACATGTCACTGCCGGGGACAATAGGAAGCAAGGGCAGGTCCTGGCCTCCACTATGTGATAGGAAAGGTCCAGGTGAAAAGGCAAGTTCACTGCTCCTAGAGCAAGGGGCCTTGGTTGAGGCCTGCCCCAGCAAGGGGGGAGGTGTGGGCAGCTCTTCCAGGCAGGAGTCAGGGAAGACCTGGCTAAGGAGGAAGTGTCTGGACTGGAAGTGGGGCTACTCAAGGCATAGTTGAGGGACCAGTGATGGAGAGAAAAGAGCCAGCTCCTGAGGAGTTGTGTGCTGCCTCTCAGAGTTAGGGAGGAAGCGATGTAAGGATTGTTGGAATAAGCTGTTTACCCATTCTTCCCTCTCATAGAGCATGAGAGTCTATGACATAGGCTATAAACATATCTGTGCACAATTTTAACTCTTGCCTTCAGGATCTGATCTGTAGCATCATCTTAGATACTAAAGGAAGTAACTGAAGGAAGCATAAGATCCCCAGTGAACATATATATTTACATCCACAGCTTCTCTAAGGCACTATTGTGAGCTAACTCAATCGGCAGTTGTTTTTTAGAAATGTTAGCACTCAATATTGATGAATTTCTGTTAAAAATGAGACACCGTCTGTAGTAGCAGTGAGGATTGGTTTAATGCCTTGGAACAGTTTGGTGATCTATAGTGACAGCCACGAATGTAGCATGTCTCAGTCAAGCCACTGTAAGCTGAAAATATTATTAAGTTTAAAGTCAATGTATATACCTAACTTACTGAACATCATAGTTTAGCTTATCCTAATTTAATATGTTCAAAACAGTTGCTGTAGCCTACAGATGGATAAAATCTAACACAAAGCCTATTTTTGTTGTTGTTTAGTCACTAGGACATGTCCAACTCTTTTGTGACCCCATGGACCATAGCCTACCAGGCTTCTCTGCCATGGGATTTCTCAGGCAAGAATGCTGGAGTGGGTTGCCATTTCCTTCTCCAAACACAAAGCCTATTTTATAATAAAGTGTTGAATATCTCACACGTTTTATTGAATACTGAAAGTGAGACACAGAATGCTTGTATGAGTAGAGTGTTTAAGGTATCCGGGCTGTCCACCTTTGTGACTTTGTGGCTGATGGGGAGCTTCAGCTTGCTGCCACTGCCCAGCACCACAAAAGAGCTTCGTACCTCATATTGCTAGTATAAGAAGATCAAAATTCAAAGTATGGTTTCTACTGAGTGTGAGTCACTTTCATAAAATTGTAAAGTTGAAAAATCATTCAGTTGAGCCATCTATGTCAGGTATTGTCTGAATATATCCCTAGGCCTGCACTTGGCTCTTGTTTCCATTCACCTACCCGCTAAAGGCTCTAATGGAATCCCTCTCCCCCGCAACTAAGCATCTTTTCTGTGTGAAGCGCACAGACAGTGTGCTGTGCTCCAGGGCTGTCGTCTAAGTAGACAGATGAGTGCTACACTCATCCCCTGGAGTGGTGCACTGCTGCAGTCTTAGCAGAGACTTTGTCTTATTGAGTGCTAGATTCCTGGGGGCCTGGGATTGCATATGGCACACAGTAGGAGCTCAGTAAATACTTCCTAACCCATTATTGTGTGCTTAAGTGAAGTGCCAACTCATGAGTCTGTTGTCTAGACATTTAAAACGATCATTATGAAGATAATGCATAAACTCACTTATGTTGAAACTTTAACCAGGAAGAAAGCAAGACTTAAGTTTCACTTCTACTGTATAATTAACCACCAGGCAACATTGTATGTAAATATGAAAACAAAGCCTGAAATGGAAATAAAATAGGCAAAATGAAAATAGTTACGCTAGTATGCCGAGATTATGGGCCATTGCTTTGCAACATTAAGAAGTTTCCAAAATCCAGTGAAGTCAGATATGTTTTGACCACACATTTAAGGCTGATTTAAGAAAAATAAGGCAAGACATTATTAGTAAGTAGAATTAGATTTAAATAACTACTTCATTTCACAACTGTTTTCCTCCCTTGGAGTTAATAAATATTCTTCAGGCATCTGTAGTTCAAACTTTGTAGTATCAGTCCCCAGGCAATCAATCAACTTGTTCAAAACCAAAAGGACTGGAGATGTAGAAGAGTATTTTATTTTCAGTATCCACTGTGAGAACTCATGTAAGTGAGCAATAAAGAATCATGAAGAGAAAAGCAAACCCTGGTTTGTTGGGAGGTTTAGATCCGCTAGTTGACCAGAGATTGAGTTCCTCTGATGAACTGCGCGTGTGGTGAGGTGAGTGAAATAGGGCTCAAAGTTTCCTAGGGCAGGATTGGCTTTCCACAGAACAGTCTGATTTACCTGTTTCAATTTCAGCATTTATTCTCACTGCAAATGGATGAGTTCCTAATTGTGGGTATGGAGTCTGAAGTGAAGCTTCCTAAGGTTCAGTTCTCCATTCCACAAGAGACTGCATCCTTGGAGGAAGATGTGTTCCTTTTCCAAGTCTGGTTTCCCCAGTCTCTGCCTGGCTAACAGTTCAAGCTGCCGCTGATTGCACAGAAATGCCTACACAGCAGAGATTCCCAGTGTTTGGTGGGCATCAGAATCACCTGGAGAGTTTCCCAACGTGAATTCTCAGGCCCTGTCCCTAGAAAGTCTAATTCGGTAGGTCTGCGTGGGAATTTCTAACCAGCTCCTGGCAGATGATGACATAGATGCTGCCGATTGGGGTTGCATCACTGCGTAGGATTGGCGGAGAAGGCAATGGCACCCCACTCCAGTACTGTTGCCTGGAAAATCCCATGGACGGAGGAGCCTGGTGGGCTACAGTCCATGGGGTCGCTGAGGGTCGGACACGACTGAGTGACTTCACTTTCACTTTTCGCTTTCATGCATTGGAGAAGGAAATGGCAACCCACTCCAGTGTTCTTGCCTGGAGAATCCCAGGGACGGGGGAGCCTGGTGGGCTGCTGTCTATGGGGCCGCACAGAGTTGGACATGACTGAAGTGACTTAGCAGCAGCAGCAGCATAGCATTGGTTTACAGCTTTCTCAAGTGGTCACCAGATGATGTTCTAGGGGTTGTCTAGGTAAGGATTCATCTCTTCTATGACCAGGTTACAGTTACTCCCTAATTGTGATGTTAACCCCATTTATTTCTTGAGAGGCAGTCTCACAGTACAAAGAATGGGAGCTTTAGAAGTAGGTCCAGGGTCCAATCTCTGCTCTGGCCTTTCCTCTGTGATCATGGAAGCCCATCCTCTCTGAGCCAGCCTCAGTTTCCTCACCCACAAAAGACCCCCACCTGGTAGAGGTATTTTAGAGATTAAATGAGACAGTGTTGGGAAAATAACCTATCACGTATCTGATTCATAGTTAGTACTTTATAAATAGTCGTTCTTGATGGAATTTCTTTTGAGATGCTATAGATACTAGGATGCTATTAAGTTAATTGTTTAAGCATCTCTAGGGAGGTTTACAAGAGCACGTTTATGGAGTGGGTAGGTGGAACTAAAAGCGAAATGGAGAAAAACCTGATCTAATTCATTAAACAGCAGCTTCTCTGTTGGCCTCATTTTTGTGTTATCAAAGGGAAAATGCTTTCTGTTCTGTCTGTCCTGTCCTATCCTATCATACACACTAAAGCTTGAAGTCCCTAAAATGCCGTGAACTCTACCAAGTGTTTCCTGTCTTTAAGGAGAGGCAGCCTGAGGAGATGCCAGGATTGTGGATTTTGAATCAGGCTGATGTCGTGTTTGACCTCCCCGGTTGCTTGACCTCCAAGCTGGTTGTTTCAGCTCTTTTCTTTGTAGAATAGGGAGAATAACACTGAAATCACTAGGAGGCAAGGTGCTTGGCTCCCCTGACTGACTGAAGCCACCTGATGGAGACTGGGAAGAGCAAATATAAAGCAATGAATCTCACCTCACAGAGGTATTGTGAAGATGAAATCAAATACCAGATATAAAAGTATTTTGTTATTAACCATGAATTGCTGTGCACGTGTGAGGTGAAGAAGAAATAGTTTCCTTCACACTGTGGAACTTTGACTGAATATTCAGCTCTTCTCTCCTGCTCCCACTCAACCTTTTTGAGTTTTTCTCTCCCAATATGGTACATTTTTTGGCAATAGGGAACACTTAATGGCACCTTCATCTTGGAGCCTAACGACTCACTGATAAAGTAACTTTAGTTATGCTTGAAATGGTAAAAGAAATTCTTCCTCTTCTTTATGACAGCACTTGATGCTTTCTCATGTAGCTACAAGTTTCTTGGTTGATCAGATAGTCTACTTTAGAGGAATGATCCTGGACTTAAAATTCACAGACCCAGGTTTTAATCCTCAGTTCAGTTCAGTTCATTCACTCAGTCGTGTCTGACTCTTGCGACCCCATGGACTGCAGCACGCCAGGCTTCCCTGTCCATCACCAACTCCTGGAGCTTGTTCAAACTCATGTCCATTGAGTTGGTGATGCCACACAGCCACTTTATCCTGTGTCATCCTCTTCTCCTCCTGCCTTCAATCTTTTCCAGCATTAGGGTCTTTTCTAATGAGTCAGTTCTTCACATCAGGTGGCCAAAATACAGGGGCTTCAGCATCAGTCCTTCCAATGAATATTCAGGATTGATTTCCTTTGGGATTGACTGGTTTGATCTCCTTGCACTCCAAGGTACTCTCTTAATCCTGGCTCTGTCAAATAACAGATCTTGGCAACTTCTTTCCCTTCCGTATAAAGACAGCATCAGGGCCAGAGGTTAGAGATCCTTGAGTCTAGGAAAGGCAAATTTAGGCTAGTGGGTCAAATATGGCCCACCATCTGTTTCTGTAAATAAAGTTTTATTGGGACCCAGCCATGCTCATTTGTTTACATATTCCATGTGGCTGTTTTCTTGATAGAAAGACTGAATGAGTAGTTGCAACAGAGACCATCTGGTGTACAAAGCTGAAAATCTTTACTATCTGATTGTTTACAGAAAAAGTTTGCTGACAGCTGCTCTAGTCCAGCATCCCCTGTCTTCCTTTTTAAATATGGGAAATTAATTCCATAAAGAGGAAGGAAGTTGTCCAGGAGAGCATAAAGAATTAGCAAAAGCAAAAAGGCAAAAATGTAGGAAAGAAAAAATTAAGGTTAGTGAATATTCTGCCATAACCCAGAGCCTTAGACGTATCAGTTATAGTAAGATCTTTCAGGTATATTTGAGGGACTTTGCCTTCCCTCATTTTATATCTGTCTAAATAAGACAAATATTATATTTAAATGGTTCCAAGGAAAGGAGTGCCTTGGAGAGCCATATAATGAAGCCTTTGCTGTGTGACTCCAACACATTCGTCTCCATGAATGTAGACAGCCAACATTCGTCTCCATGAATGTAGACAGCCAACATTCGTCTCCATGAATGTAGAAGCCAAAACATCCATTGGCATTTTGTTTTTGTAGTACTCTCTCTGATGTCATGATTAATCTGAACTGCACTAATTTGGCAGTTGTGTTAATTTGATGACATAAGTTTTGATTTAATTTATCGTTGCATACTCCTGACAAAATGCTTCATTAAGCAAGTTGATACTGTAAATAAGATGTTAGGAAAGTGGTGTTTAAATTACACAGAAGGGTGAGTGATTTTTTAGGCACTGCCAAATCATTTAGAAGTGTTTATTTGAAAATAGATGATGACTAGGCAAATCACAAACCATTTCTGTTTGCTAATGCATGTTCAAGGTCCTTCAGTTGGAAAACATTCTGACAATGTCTCTGTTTAGATATTGAGAGTCACTTCTCTCAGGATAGTCTATAACTCAGATTTTCCACTAATTATGATCATCCTTTCTCTACAGGAGGGCACAAATGGAATACAAATATAGGAGAAGACCTTAGAAATATTAGTTCCTAAACTGTAGGGATATTGAGATAATTTAGGTGATAGAGTCTTGTAGTAAGAAGTTTTTTACCTTTAAGTTCCCTTTCAATCCTTTTTTCTCTTTTCTTTTTTTTTTTTGATTAGGGAAGTCTCAGATAGGTGTTGGAATATCCTTAACACCTCTTTACTAATTTCTTTGCTTCTAAACCAGAGAGCAGACATCAGGGAGCTCATCCTCAAAAAGCAATGCTTCCCAGACATAATTAAAAGCCTTTATTTTTTTTTTTCATTGTACTTATTTTTATGGCTGCCTCTGTTCTGGCGAGTGATAGTGGTTTCCATTCATGGTAATTCTATAAAGTTTCCTTTTAAAATCAATTTCAAGGAAGGAAAACAGTGAGGAAACATGGCAATTTTAGCCAGATGAAATATGAAAATAGTACATCTGTGTGTGGATATAACACAGATCACAATGTGGCATGTGTTAATATGGAAAACATAATGAAGATGGGCTCACATGATGAACGTTGGGGTCAAAGAAATCCAGTCCAGTTGTCTTATTTTATGCAGAGAGAACTGACACCCTACAGTCTTACAGCCTTGGTTTCAGAGCCAAGAACAAGAGAAGGGCCCTGACTCTCGTGTTACACTTTCTGCTACCTGGTATCGCCTTGCACCAATTTTGGTGTTCCTGCCCGGTACAAGCAAAAGCATTTGGGAATGTTAGCTAGTTCTCGAGGTTTTTTTTTTTTTTTTTCTTTCTCCTACTAACCTGCCCTGCATTAGAATGTTTGCCTTAAACTGGCCTGTGCTGTGGCTCTGAAGAAAAGGTTTGCTAGAATGACAGTCAGTGAGACATAGGATTGGGCCCTTATCCTGTTGTGGTTCTGATTCCATCTGTGACTTGCCAGGAGCCCATACAATATCAGCTGATTGAGAAGGAAGAGATCCTTTCTCAGAATGTGATCCTCTTAGTAATATCCCAGAAAGAATTTGTATTCTCCCCTCAATGGAACTTGCTACTTCGTAATGTGGTCTGTTCCATTAATGGTGGTGAATGCAATCTGAGGATCTTCTGGGGCCAAGGGGAATGGCCCATAGCTTTGAAACTTCAGATGCCTACTTCCTGAGACCCGAAATAGCAGGTTGTTGAGGCCTCTGATTGTGCAATCTTCTGCGAATATGAACTGCATTAATGCCTCTTCTGTCTTTGCCTCTCCTTGCAGCAGGTCTGGAAGCAGCCCTGCAGTCAGTCGGGGATGTGATTGCCCCTTTTCCCCCATGCTCTTGGCCTGTGGCTGCAGCTGAGATGCTGAGTCTCCCACTATGGGCCCCACCTATTGGCTGTGTCTCTCTGGCATCCCAGGCATGTGGATCATAGACAGATGTAACCTCCTTGCTTTGAAAGGAAAGCAATGGAGGGAACAAAGGCTCAATTCTTAGAATATTGCGCCAGGACACATATTTCCTATGGATTTTTTAGATGCCACTCGACCCACCCCAGCCAATAATTGTCCAGAAACCACATACCAGATCTAATGGCACATGTTGACATTTGTTTTTAACAGTAGCCCTTCAGGTGACTCGGTATTGGCAATCAGGAGATGAAAGGCCAGATGAGGAAGCTGGCTGGAGATCAATTATCTCCCCTCAGTCACTATTTGGAAATGACAGAAGAAGGGTTTAAATAATGGTAGTGCAATTGTTCTCCTTACTGAGCATCTACTTTGATCCAGGCACTGTCCCAACCACTTTATTTCTCTTGTCCTATTGAGTTCTGTCAAACACCTTTGAAGACAGATACTATAGCCCTCAAGTTTTTGATGAGGAAATGAGGCTTAAAGAGGTTAAGGTATTTGTTGAGGGCAAATAGGCAGAGCTGGGAGATTTGATCCTAGTTTTTTCTGATGTTGGAACTTACGGTCTTTTCAAAGTGCAGCGGCCTTTATAGAAATGCTGGATTATCAGGATTCTCTGGTCTTGCCAAAATTATACTATTTATTGATAACATCTTGGATTATAATTCATTAAATGAGAAACATTACACATGGGGCTAGGAGAAGATTAAAAGGAAGAGATTATGGCTGGTTTGCTTTTGAATCCTCAGGGCAGATGTCCCATTGTCTCACATTCACCAGACTGTGGGTGCTTTGAGGGCAGTGACCAGCACCCAGCATAGGGCCTTGTACCAGAGGCACTCCCAGTTGAATTGGATTTAGAATTATTTATATCCCTGAGACCTGGAATAAACATGCATTGGCGACAGGGAAAGTCATCAGGAGCAAATTTGCATTTAAGTTCCAAAAAACATTATTAATAAGTGTTTCACATTCTTAGGTGTTTTTTCCTCCAGTGTTATCTTTTCCATTCCAACATATACCCTAACTGTAATTATTTTGATAATACCATCTTACATCCAAGTTTTCTGCCTCTCAGTTCAGTTCAGTTCAGCTCAGTTGCTCAGTCGTGTCCGACTCTCTGCGACTCAATGGATTGCAGCATGCCAAGCTTCCCTGTCCATCACCAACTCCTGGAGTTTACTCAAACTCTCATGTCCATTGAGTTGGTGATGCCATCCAACCATCTCATCCTCTGTTGTCCCCTTCTCCTCCGCCTTCAATCTTTCCCAGCATCAGGGTCTTTTCCAATGAATCAGTTCTTTGCATCGGGTGGCCAAAGTATTTCTGCCTCTAAGTGTCTCTCTGTTCAAGCCCAATTAATCTCCCATGGTCCCGCCAGGACAAGGAGCATCTTTCCTAAATGCAATCCTGATTATACTTTTCCTCGGAAAAAACATTGTGTTCTGACAGAACCCTGTGAGGCTCTCTTCCTCCTTGAAGCTGGGGGTATTTTTGATTGCTCTCTGTCTCGGTGCGTAGTGCTGTACTTCACACAAAGCAGAGACTTAATAGTTTTCGTTTTTTAATTGATAACCTTCCCTCTTAGTGAAATGTCCTTCCCTTTTTTCTTAATTAAAACACATTTCTACTCGTTCTTAGAACTGTCTTGGGTCAGCTTCCCCAAAGCAGAGCCTGAGATGGGGATAGTTTTGCGTGTGGGTCATTGAGGTAGTACACTCAGAAGGAAAACCTGTGAGGAAGTGAGGGGAACAGGACGAGGATGGGGCCAAGAGGGACTTTCAGCTGCAATCCGACCTCAGTTGTACCCCACAGGGAGGAAGATCCCCTCTGCGACAGGCTCAGGCCTTTTCTACTCTGAACTAGTCAGGCGCTGTTGCGTCTGTTTTGTTTTTGTTTGGTGGGGGGTGGACGCATAACGTCTCAGCCACTGGCAGGCCAGGTGGCTTCTGTCTGCTGCAGGCATTCTTTGAAGGAGGGCACAGCTGGGATCCCCTAGCAGCCAACTGAACTTCTGGGTGATCAACGTGTGAACCAAATAAAGAGTTGCTGGGTCTGGGCGCTACAGTATCGATTTCCAACACCAAGAGCAAGTATCACCTCCCCTATGACTCCCTGGGGTGGAGCTTAAAAAAGGAATGATTTTTATTGTTACCAACATAGAATTTGCTGCCTTGTTCAACATTTGAGTTATGTGCTTAGTCATGGAATAAACTGAAGCTTTGGAAGCCAGTCACATCTGGGATTCAGATCTAGCTCTGCCCTTCCTTGCCTTGAACATCGCTTTACCTCACTGAGCTTGGTTTCTGCCTCACAGAATTGTTGCAGCACCCCATGAGCTATGGACACACAGCACCTGGCTTTCGAGAGGAGACTCGAAAGAGTGGATTCTGTACATGAATGAACAACTTGCAGTGAATTTTATGCTTTTCAAAAGAGTTGTCAGTTTCTGCCTTTCTTTTTACCCACACTCCATGGATAAAGAAACAGAATGGATAGATGTGGTCACTTGCAGAAGGTAGCAGTCAATAAATGGCAGGGCTGGCTCTTATCCTGGGACTCCACTAAGGAAAAGCAGAGGTAGATTTTGCTGGATTTTTGCCTGTAGTCATCACTTTCAGCTCTGGGGAAACCTCAGTAAAAATTAGATTGGAGCCAATACTTTCTTTACTTAAGGCAGACCAAGACTAGACCTAATATGCATTGGGCGCCTACCATGTGCCACACACCAGGGTAGGCATTTTTATACCTAACCTCTTTTAATCCTCGTAACCAGGTGGGAAGTTTCACCCCGATTTAGTAGATGAGAAGAGCTAGCCAGTTGTTGAAGTCCACATGTTATTATGTGGAACCCCAGGCTGTCTCTTCAGAGATGGGCTGCCTCCTTGAAGGAAGGAGTGGTGGCTCTTGCATTTGTCCTCTGCTGCAGTCTGACCCGACAGCGGCTTTTTCAGCCCTCATCCCATGCTGCTTACTCCCTTGGTTGTGTCTCCACCCCTACCCAATGTGTCTGTAGATGGTATTTTTATTGCTGTGACGCAGAACTAGACTCTTCCCAGGCTAGTGCCATCTGTGTGCCCAGTGGACACTGAAGGCCCTTCATAGCACATATCATCCAGAGGCACATTCCACGCATGCATTGCTCAAAGGTAGCATTGTGTGGGCCCACATGTGTGTGCTTGCCCAGGCATGCCAGGCCCCAGGTGAGGCCCCTGGGATGGGACAGTCTGTCAGAATGCGTCTCGGGAAAGAGACTACTGTGGTTGTTCCTGTTGTCTGTTCACAGACGTCTCTGTGGGTGCCTTGGTGCTGGAGGCTGGGAGCCCCCTCTGTGACAGTCAGTGCCCTTCATTAACTGGTCCGCTCACACATTGCACCCACTTACTGAGCATCTGCTGTGTGTCACTCAGCCTTGTCGCTGGGGAGCTCAAAATCTGATGGGAAACATACAGAAAGTAAAAGACCATTACTGTTTAATTTGTAAAAAGATGAAAAATTGTTCACAGTTTACTGTAGCTGTTGCCGCTTCCTAAGGGGAGTGGGGTAATCCATGTTAGGGAAGACCCTTTGAGTTGGAGCCTTCCCTCTCTTGTAGGTCCTTCCCTGTGGGCTCAGGCAAGGTTAGCTACTCACTCTTTCGTAGTTACACTGGGGTGGCAGATGTCACTTCTGTTGTAACTGTCCACCTACTTGTCACTGTCTGTCATTAGATTATGAACTCTTTGAGAGGTTGAGTATTGCCTGATCTTTTTGACTTTTGGAAGCAGTATGGTTTTGGGATCAGAGACACCCAAATTTGAATCCCAGAGCTGCTAATTATCAGGGTTAGGACAAGGGTAAAGACAGTCAGGCACTTACCTTGGGTGCAAAGTTAAAGGGGCATTGGCAAACTCAGTAATCAAGGTAAACAATGTTTTAGTGCAGTATTTAAAATAAAATCAACATTAATGTAAAAAATCCATGATGAACTAAGTTTTAGGTAAAGACAGGACCTGACACAGAACTTGCATGACTTCTGAGTTGCCTCTGTGTAATATTAAGTTTTCATTAATTTGGATTAATTTCTGTATTAATATTGACTTCAAAAATGTTTCCTTCAAGGAGCTCATGTTCTAATGGAGTAGGTAGACATGTTCACAAATGAACATAATATACTGTAAAGAAATGTGCAACATACCTGTGCAAGAGGCACAGTTCACTTCCCAAGGTTGCTGTGGCTGCTTGTGGGGTGGATGTTGGAAAACACCATTGAGAAGTGACATTTGACCTGGGTTTTGAAGGATAAGAAATCAGCAGCTGTGTGAGAGGTGGATGGTGGAGAGAAGCAGAGAGAATTGCCTGAGAAGAAGCAGAAAATCATGGGAGTGCTGATATATCTGTTGTTCAGTCATTAAGGTATGTCTGACTCTTTGCAACCCCATGGACTATAGCATGGCAGGCTCCTCTGTCTTCCACTATCTCCCAGAATTTATCTCAAATTCATGTCATTGAGTTGGTGATGCTATCTAACCATGTCATCCTCTGTCACACCTTTCTCCTTTTGCCTTCAATCTTTCTCAGCATCCAGTCTTTTCCAGTGAGTTGGCTCTTTGAATCAGGTGGCCAAAGTATTGGAACTTCAGCCTCAGCAACAGTTCTTGCAATGAATGTTCAGGGTTGATTTCCTTTAGGATTGACTAGTTTGATCCCCTTGCAGTCCAAGGGACTCTCAAGGGAAAAAAAAAAAGTCTTCTCCAGCACAATAATTTGAAAGGATCAATTCTTCAGCACTCAGCCTTCTTTATGGTCCAACTCTCACATCTGTACATGACTACTGGAAACAATATAGCTTTGACTATATGGACCTTTGTCTGCAAAGTAATGTCTCTGCTTTTTATAATAATACATAGTCTAGGTTGGTGATAGGTTTCCTTCCAAGGAGCAAGTGTTTTAATTTCATGGTTGCAGTCACTGTTTGCAGTGATTTTGGAGCCCAAGAAAATAAAAACTGTTACTACTTCCACTTTTCCCCCTTCTATATTTGCCATAGAGTGATGGAACCAGATGCTGTGATCTTAGTTGTATTAATGTTGAGTTTCAAGCTAGCTTTTTCACTTTTCTCTTTTACCCTTATTAACAGGCTCTTTAGTTGTTCTTCACTTTCTGCCATTAGAGTGGTATCATCTGCATATCTGAGGTTGTTGATGTTTCTCCTGATATTCTTGTTTCTAGCTTGTGATTTGCCCAGTCTGGCACTTCGCATCATGTACGTCACATATAAGTTAAATAAGCAGGGTGGCAATATACAGCCTTGTTATACTCCTTTCCCAATTTTGAACCTGTTTGTTGTTCCATGTCTGGTCTAACTGTTCTGCTTCTTGACCTGCATATAGGTTTCTCAGGAGACAGATAAGGTGGTTTGGTACTCCCAGCTATCTATTAGACTAGGGAATGTCTAATGGGTTGGCTGTTAGTTTTGGTGAGAGTTGTTCAGTTAATAAGATAAATCATAATTTCCATTCTGGTTGTGTTTCAAAGAACATTCAACGTACGTTTCCCTGCAGGCAATTAGAGATCCTGAGAGTGAGAACAGAAGAGAGGTTTTGGAGTCAGAGCTAAGAGGTAAAGTCATGAAAGAATGCTTCTCAAGGGAATGGTGTGGGCTGTCTGGCCCTTCATAGAAAAACTTAGCTGACCCCTGGTCTATTTCAGAGCTAGTGTGTGTAGAGTTCCTTATATAATTATGTCATTCAACCTTTACAATATTCCTCTATGATAGATTTTATTAGTTTATTATCTCTCATTTTAGACATGATAACCTTAGGTAAAGTAACTTGTCCAAGATTACATATTATGAGAGTCATTGAAATCTAGGACAGAGTTGAAGTCAGAGGAAATTGTCAAGGGAGAAAGTAGAGAGACTTTGTTTTGAATCTCTTTCTAAAAGGTCGCAAGTTCCTTGGGAAGGCCTGTGAAAGCTAAGGCCATCACCTCTCCTCCTCTGCCCCAAGCACATATATGTGTAATATTTTTCATGTAATTTCAGGTGGTTGATGACTTCTGAAGTCACCTGTGATATTGTGACATAGGATAAGAAATACATATTTGATCTTTGTCCCAATTCTGGTACAGAACTCCTGAAACCCTTGGAATTACCTCAGTGATAAGACCAATAAAGGTGTCTTAATATTTATAACAAACTTCTTTCTTCAACCATGCCTGAATTTTTGTTAATGAGATGATTCTGGGAAAGAACCTAAGGCTGGGGACTGGTTACTAGCAAAACCAATCATGTGATTATAGGATTAGAACTTCCAGTCACACCCTGCTGACCTCCAGGAAGGGAAAAGGAGGGGCCGTTGAATCTATTGCTGATAGCTAATCCTGCAGATGGTGACTGCAGCCATGAAATTAAAAGGCGCTTACTCCTTGGAAGAAAAGTTATGACCAACCTAGATAGTATATCCAAAGCAGAGACATTACTTTGCTGACTAAGCTCCGTCTAGTCAAGGCTATGGTTTTTCCTGTGGTCATGTATGGATGTGAGAGTTGGACTGTGAAGAAATCTGAGCGCAGAAGAATTGATGCTTTTGAACTGTGGTGTTGGAGAAGACTCTTGAGAGTCCCTTGGACTGCAAGGAGATCCAACCAGTCCATTCTGAAGGAGATCAACCCTGGGATTTCTTTGGAAGGAATGATGCTAAAACTGAAGCTCCAGTACTTTGGGCACCTTATGCGAAGAGTTGACTCATTGGAAAAGACCCTGATGCTGGGAGGGATTGGGGGCAGGAGGAGAAAGGGACGACCGAGGATGAGATGGCTGGATGGCATCACGGACTCAATGGACGTGAGTCTGAGTGAACTCCGGGAGTTGGTGATGGACAGGAGGCCTGCCGTACTGCGATTCATGGGGTCGCAAAGAGTCGGACACGACTGAGCGACTGGACTGAACTGAATGATTTAATTAACCATTGTAACAGAGCAAAATCAGATAAAAATCAGAAAAGAGAATGGTATCGATTAAAAAAAAATAAATTAGGATGAATCTCCATTGACATACCACACTCCATGGTTTACCTTAGGATTCACTCTTGGTGTTGTGCATTCTATGGGTTTGGATAACTGTATAATAATATGTATCAACCATTATAATGTCATACAGTGTTTTCACTGCCCTAAAAATCCTTTGTGCTTTCTCTATTTAACTTTCTTCCACCCCATCCCTGGTAGCAACTAATCTTTCTATTGTCTCTATAGTTTTGCCTTTTTCAGAAGGTCAGTGTAGCCTTTCAGATTGGCTTTTTTCTCTTAGTAATATAAATTTAAGTTTACTCTTGTTCTTTTTGTGGCTTCTTAGCGCTGAATATTGGAGAAGGTGATGGCACCCCACTCCAGCACTCCTGCTTGAAAATCCCATGGACAGAGGAGCCTGGTAGGCTGCAGTCCATGGGGTTGCGAAGAGTTGGACATGACTGAGCGACTTCCCTTTCACTTTTCACTTTCCTGCATTGGAGAAGGAAATGGCAACCCACTCCAGTGTTCTTGCCTGGAGAATCCCAGGGACGGTGGAGCCTGGTGGGCTGCCATCTATGGGGTCACACAGAGTCGGACACGACTGAAGCGACTTAGCAGCAGCAGCAGCAGTGCTGAATATAAGGTTCGCCAAAAAGTTAATTTGGATTTTCCTGTACCATGCTATGGAAAAACCTGAACAAACTTTTTGGCCAGCCCAATAGTATTCCATTGTCTGGCTGTACCACAGTTTGTTTGTTCATTCACCTACAGAAGTACATCTTGGTTGCTTCCAAGTTTTGGCAATTATGAATAGAGTTGCTATAAACATCTGTGTGCTGGTTTTTGTGTGGATGTAAGTTTTTACACCTTGTATAAATGTTAAAGAGTATAGTTGCTGGATTATATGTAAGAATATGCAGAAACCAACCAATTGGTCTTCCAAAGTGACTTACCATTTTGCATCCCTACCAGCAAGATATGAGAATGCCTGTTGCTCCACGTCCTTGTCAGCATTTGGTCTTGTTAGCCATTCTGATAGATGTAGTATCATTTCCCTGTTGACATGTATTGTGGAGCATCTTTTCATCTGTTTATTTGCCATTAGTATATTTTTTTTGGTGAAGTGTAAGATCTTGGCCCAGTTTTAAAGTTGAGTTTCAAGAGTTCTTTGTACGTTTTTGGTTCATAGTCCTTTATCAGATGTGTCTTATGCAAATGTTTTCTCAGTCTGTGGCTTGTCTTCTCATTCTCTTGATTTTTTCTTAAAAATGAAAGTTTTAAATTTTAATGAAATGTAGCTTGTCAATTATTTTTTTCATGGATTTCATTTTTGCTGTTATAGTTAAAAAGGTATTACCATATCCAAGGTCGTCTAGGTTTTCTCCTATGATATCTTCTAGGAGTTTTATAGTTCGTACTTTACATTTAGGTCCATGATTTATTTTGAGTTGATTTTTGTGAAGGTTGTCAGGGTCTTAGTGTGGCTTTAATTTTATATTTCTCTTATGAAAAGTGCTGTTAAGCTTTTTTTTCCCCACTTATTTCACATTTGTATATTTAGTTTTATGGAATATTTATTCAAGTCTTTTGCCTGGCTTATTTGAGTTGTTTGTGTGTTTTGTTCATTTGTAAGGGTTCTTCATATATTCATTTTTTTCCCCACATGGATTTCCAGTGTTTGAGCACTATTTGTTGAAAAAACTTTTCTCATTGAATTGGCTTGGATGATACCTTGGTAAAAAATGAGTTCGTTCTATATGTATGAACCTATTACTGAACTCTCTACTTTGTTTCATTGATCTATTTGTCTGATGTCAGTACTACCTTGTTTTGGTTATAGTGGCTCTTTAGTGAGTCTTTAATTCAGGTAGTGTAAATATTTCAACTTGTCTTCTTTTTTTTGAGATTGTTTATTTTGGTCATTCTAGGACTTTTGCTTTTCATATACATTTTAGAATCAACTTGTTAGCTAGAATTTTGACTGGGATAACTTTTTGTTTATATATCAACTTGAAGGTATGGATACCTAACTCTGTTGCCTTTTGGATCCATGAACTTAGTGTTTATCTCCACATAATCAGATTGAGAAAATTTCATTTGTCCTCAGTTTCCCCCTTTTTTCTGTTATGAATTGGTATTAAATTTTATCAAATGTCTTTTCTCATCTATTTATCATCACATTTTTCTCTCTTATTCTGTGAATGTGTTAATGAAATTAATTTACTGATAAATTGATATTAATGCCTGCATTTCTGGGATAAACCAGTTGGTCATTATATGTTACTATTTTTGTATATTGCTTAATTATATTGATATATTGTTAATATTTTGTTAAAGATTTTTACATATATGATCACGAGAAGTCTTTTTCTTGTTTGGTTTTGATATCAAATAATGCTGCCTTTGAAAAATATTTTGTTTTATTTTCTGAAAGAGTTTTATAAATTTTGCATTTATATTTTCCTTAAATAGTTGATGTAATTCATTGGTGAAGCTGTCTGGACCTGGAATTTTCCTTTTTGGAAGGATTTTGGTAATGAATCAAATTAAAAAATAGATATGGTACAGTTTGGTTTTCTAGTTTTTAAGTTTTGGTAAATTATCTTTTTAAAGCAACTTCTCCATTTATCTTAGTTTTCAGATTTGTTAACATAAAGTTGTCTATTTATGTCCCCTATTATTCTTTTTTAAAAAATGTATGAATTTATGTATGGCTGTGCTAAGTCTTCATTGCTACATGGATTTTCCTCTAGTTGCAGCCAGTTGAGGGTGCTTCTCTTCATTGCTGTGTGTAGGCTTTTCATTGTGACGGCTTCTCCTGTTGCAGAGGACGGGCCCTAGGGAGCACGGGCCCTAGGGAGCACGGGCCCTAGAGAGCGTGGGCTTCAGCAGTTGTGGCAGGTGGGCTTAATAGTTGCGGTTCATGGGCTCCAGAACGTAGGTTCTGTAGCATGTGGGATCTTCCTGGACCAGGGATTGAGTCTGTTTCTCCTGCACTGGCAGGTGGATTCTCTACATGGGGCTACCAGGGAAACACTCCTATTGTCCTTTTAATATCTGTCAGATCTGGACTGAAGTCCATTTTTCATTTCTTATGTTGTTACTTTATGCTTTCTTTTTTTGTGTTATTAGCATTTTATCACTTGTATTATTTCTGATAAAAAACCAGCTTTTGACTTTAAAAATTTTCTCTATTTTTGTCCATTTTCTATTTCATTGATTCTGTTCTTATTTAAAAATTTTTTTCTCCCTAAGGAAGAGTTTGCCACTTTCTGGAACTTAGTTTATTTGGATTTCTGTATGTTGTCACTTCTATGATGTGCTTGTAAAAAACTATGATTTGGTAGTACACCTGGCTTGTTCATGTTACGGTGCGAACAATAATCTCTTCTGACTCTCTGCATCCTCTCTAACTGGAACTGCATCCATCTTTTAAATAAATATGCTGCACAATGAGTTTATTATTTCAGTTGAGTTCTTGTGGCAAAGCCCTGCTGAACTTTCAACACCAGTGAGTTCTCACTTACTATCCTCCACATCCCTTCCCCACCACATCAGTCACTTGATTGCTGAGTCTTAAATACCAACAGAACGTGCCAGACTCAGCTTTTGTGTGGGATTCAAAGAGTTTTCAGGAAGAATAGTTTTGGTTATTAAAGAAAAGAGTCCAGGGAAGCAAATGCTGGTATAATGGTGAGAACTGGGTGCCCTCTAATTTGTGGGCTTTGTGTTTTGAGAAAGAATGAAAACTTCTAGCCTGTGACACATCCTGGCCAGGACTTGTTATAGCAGCTAATGTTTATCAGCCATATTGTTTTCCATGTCCTGTTTCAGGCTGTCTGCAGTCTTGTCTCCAGTAAGGGGATGGGTCATGGCAGAAGTGGGTAAAACAGGAATAATAAAACCTATCCTGCAGGGCTGGTAGTGATGAAATGAGGTAATGTCTGTGACACAGATGGCATGTAATAGATGCTTAATAAATGCAACCTCTTATTACCTTTAGTTAGAAGAAAGGGGCTCTCAGAATTGAGGATGTTTTTATTTTCATGTAGAGACTGCATAGGACTGTTCAGAACTTGTGTAGCTTGTGTTATTTGTGTAACTCAATTTAAACCTTAATCCTCTCCCCTGCCTGATTTAAACCTAGTTAGAGAACTGGTGGGGTATGCTCAACAGTAGTCTATATTCCTCATCAACCTTGGAGCCTCCTGCAAGAAGTTCATTAAAGGGAAGAAGGAGTCAGGAGCATAAGCTTGGTCCTAGTCTTAGGGGCAACGCTAATCCTTTTCTTAGATCTCTCTTCTGCTTCAGGCCTTGTGGATTCCTGTCTTTATTATTAGAAGAGAGGGTGCTGTGTGTAAAAATCTTGTTGTTGTTCAGTCACTAAGTTGGGTCCAGACTCTTGCGACCTAATGGACTGCAGCATGCCAGGCTTCCCTGTCCTTCATTATCTCCTGGAGTTTGCTCAAATTCATGTCCATGAGTCAGTGATGCTAGCTAAGTATCTCATCCATCTATTTAATTTGCTCTGAAGTAATTTTGTGTTGAAATTGGTCTCGATAGCAATATATGGAAACAACCTAAACATCCATCAGGAGATGAATAGATAAAGAAAATGTGATGTGTACACACACACACACAATAGATTATTGATCAGCCTTAAAAAAAAGGAAATTTTTGACGTTTGTGACATCATGAATGAACTCAGAGAACAGTATGCTAGGTGAAATAAGCCAGTCACAGAATAACAAGGGCTGTGTGCTTCCTGTTATGTGAGGTATCTAAATTAGTCAAAGGCATAGAAGCAGAGTGGAATGGTGGTGGCCAGGGACTGAGGGGAGGAGTAAATGGTGATTTGTTGCTCAGTGGGTATAATGTTTTAGTTATGTAAGATGAATAGGTTCTAGAGATCTGTTACAACGTAGTATCTGTATTAACCATACCGTACACATAAACATTTGTTAAGAGGGTTATCTTAAGAATTCTTATCCCCCCACCCACACACACACACAAAGGACTAAGGAAACTTTTGGAGGTGGTAGAAATGTTTATTATCTGATTGTGTATGCTACAGAATATGGGTATGTATGTGCATATATCACAGGCGTATGTATATGTCCCAACTCATGGCATTGGATACATTAAGCATGCAGTTTTTTTGTACATCAATTATATTTCTGTAAGTCTGTTAAAAATAAAATAATTCTGTGATGCCAAGTCCATTACCATGTAGCTTTAAGATCAATGTGTTAGATTGTGGCATGAGGGTAGGAGAGAGTTCTGCTACTTGTTAGGGAGCAGCACATATCTTTTTTGTCCCCCTCCTTCTTTGGCCACCTTCCACCCCATCTCAACGCTCTAGGTTATCACGGAGTACCAGTTTGAGTTCCTTGAGTCACAGAGCAAATTCCCACTGGCTGTCTATTTTATGTAGGGTAATGTATCTGTTTCCATGCTGCTCTCTTCATTTGTCCCACCCTGTTCTTCCCCCACTGTGCCCACGGTCTGTTCTCTAAGTCTGTCTCTCTATTGCTGCCCTTCAAATGGCTTCATCTTTCTAGATTCCACATATATGTGTTAATATATGATATTTGTTTTTCTCTTTCTGACTTACTTCACTCTGTATAATAGGCTATAGGCTCATCCCCCTCATTAGAACTGATTCAAATGCATTCCTTTTTATGGCTGAGTAATACTCCATTTTACATCTATACCAGAACTGCTTTATCTATTCATCTGTCAGTGGGCATCTAGGATGCTTCTATGTCCTAGCTGTTGTAAATAGTGGCCACATGTTTTGGCTAAGTGGCTGACATCAGTGGTAGAGGCAAAGTCTTCAGCTGGGGCTCTGACCATAGTGTCATTTCAAGGTCTTCCCAACTTAGGGATACCTCCTTTCTCTAGACCCGAGGCTTCTGTTTTTCTTAATGTAATAGGAAGGAAATTTTGAGCCACTAGAGACAGAGTTCAGTCTCATCCAGTTTTGTTCACTGTAAATTCAACTCACAAGCAGTATCCTGTTTGATGTTGGAAATCTTCAACTGCCTGCAGGATCCTGGGCTCAGAGCTCATGGCGGTGACCAAGACAAGGGTTTGTCCTTGTAACTGAGTCTCTCATGGTTGAGGTTGCCCCCAGCAAGGAGAGGAGCTTCTTGTGACCGTTTTCAGTATATGCTTTGGTGCAGAAATTGTGGACTCAAAGTAAAATTCAGTTAGACTTTATTTTGCTTCATCTGGGGTAAAGGGAAAACTTTCTCTTTATATACCAAGATGAACATTTCAGAAGAGCAGAAAACACATCTGAGATCATAGAAGGTCTATGTGTGGGTTTGGTGGGTGGCACCCTACCAAACAGCGGGTGCAGACTGCCGGTATCTTAGAGGAAAGGGGGCTTACCTTGGGTTTATTAGTTCTCCCTAGACCCCTAGGGAGGAAGAATCCTGTCAAGGCTGGTGCCATGTGTTTTAGGCACTGAGGGATTTTCTCAAGACTGTTGCCAGGGTACATGGTACCATAACTTCATTGGCAGCAGTTTCAGGAGGTTTAATGGGGGCTGACAGTTGCGGCAGTATGAACAGCAGCATGAAGCAGGGTTGGTGGCTTTGAGAACAAAGCCTCTGCCATAGTTCAGTATGCTGTTGCTGGCGGGTTCTGGCTGCATGGTGGCAGGAGGCACAATTACATGACTTGCCACCCAGCAGAAGCCAAAGAGCTGACAAAGGATGACACACACAGCAGGAGAAAAGGAAACTGGTGAACACTATATGGCAGTGGGCAGGACTTGATCATGTGCCCATGTGTGATCATCTTGCTCCATTGGCTCAGAGTGGAAACTTTGAAAAGGGTTTTATTAATTTCCTAGGGCTGATGTAAAAAAAAAATACCACAACTGTGTGGCTTAAAGCAGCAGAAATGTGTTCTCTTACACTTCTGTAGGCCAGAAATACGCAGTCAAGGTGCTGGCAGGACTGCCCTTCCGCTGACGACTCTAGGGGACAATCTGTGCTTGCCTCTTCCAGTTCTGTTGGCTGTTGGCATTCCTTGGGCTGCCTTATTATCATGACTCTACTTCCGTCTTCCCACTGCCTTCTCTGTGTGTGTTTCAAATCTCCTCATGCCTTTTTCTCATAAGGATACATGTCATTGGATTTCAGGCCCACCCAGGTGGTCCAGGATGATCTCATCTCAAGAGTTGTAGAGTAATTACCTCTGAAAAGACCCTTTGCCCAAATAAGGCAGTGTGTACAGCTTCCAGGAGTTTGGTGTGGACATATCTTTTTGGAGACCACCAGTCCCACACACTGAAGAGGGACAGGGTCAGAAGCCTAATAACGTCCCGTTGAGGACTGAAGCTGGAGGGGTGGTCCTTTTATCTTGTGCTGCTGTGTCTGGCCTTATCCCCTTTTTCAAGCCGACAACTGACTTGATCCCTTTCTTGGCTCTGTCCCTCTAACACAAATGGGCAATGACATACCACCACCTAAAATCTTTCTTTACCTTTTGATCAAAGACCATTTGCTGCTTTTTATGAAGCCTTGAGGCCCTGCTTTACCAGATGATTAACATATAATACATACTTGTGTGTGTGGGGGGGGGTATATGTGTTCAGTGATTGTTTTCTTGTAGCAAATGATTTGGGGGACCAGCACCTTCCCCATGTCTGTGGGCTCACTGGGATTCTTTTTCCCTGTGTGTAAGCATCATCTGGCAACATTTGTATTTTGGGGCCAAAACCAGTGAGCTGGTGGTGGGAGGAAAAGGGACAGCTCTGGAGTCAGACTTACATTGAATGTAACCTGGTTCACTTGGCCATGCTGTGGGACTGTGGCCATGTCACTGAGCCTCTCTGTTTCCTTGTCCTGAGAAAACAGATAATTTCTATTTCTGTGATCGTAGTGCGATTAAACGAAACAAATATATGTGTGGCACCTGACACAGAGGAGATGCTTAATAGGTTAGTTCCTTTTATCTTCTATTTTCTCTCATTTGTGTGTCTTGAGAAATCACCTTTCTGTCCCCCAAAGACATAACTCACTTGTAGTACTTTTTAGCTCCGAAGACAAATATACAAATTGTTCAGCAGCAACCAATTTTGTGCCATGGCAACCTGCTGTCTTTAATTATCCGTCTTACCGTGTAACAGCTGTGGGGCACTTGGTCTGGCCAAGTGAAATTGAGCCTTGTGACGTGCTCCAGATGTGGAGGTGTTCTGCCAGGTGTTTATTTTGAGTATATAATGTGGCATTTTAGTACATGCAGTCTTTCTCCCTCCCCTGCCCCTCCTTCCTCCAATTCCATGCCAAATGTTCTTTTAGAAAAGATCTAGGCTCCGGCCCTCAGCTCCAGACCTGGGCCTTAGAGCCAGAGTTTTGAATTTGGAGTCTTTTTAACCTGGGCTTCCTTCCTCTGGTGGAGTTCCCCGGCTCTCTGGAAACTTGCTCTGTTAATTAGGAAAACCACTGCTACTGCTTTGAGAGGAAGCTGTGCAATGCCCTGGGCCTTGCCACCTTCTGTGTTCTGAGTTTTCACTTAAGAGACTCTACTTTCTGAGCAGGGGCTTATCTTTCTTGAGGGAGGCAGCACTTCACTTTCAAACTTTGGCTTGAACAATTAAACAATATATTATTTAGAATCTAGGAGGCCAACCTTGAACTCAGTATACCAAGTGGCTTTCTCCAACAGCCCTGGACTGATTACCTGTTCTTTCTCGTGCTGCAGCTGTCCTGGAGCCCTGCCTGGACGTGGACGTGGGATCTGGCTGTTACTGAGTAAGAATGGGGTAGCTGCTGGGAAAGTGCTACCTTTGGAAGTGGAAATGTGTTTTTGGAATTGTCTTACTTTTCTGTAATCTTTGTCAACTTGAGAGAAGTCATTTGGATCATTGACACCCCCCCTGCCCCAACTCCCACCACCTTTGCATTTTTGCAAATTTTTGACCAAAATCTTTGGGGTAATTTGTTGAAAGAATTGAGCACATTTATACGTTCAAAAAAAAAAAAAAGAATGAAGAATGAAGTAATGCCATTTGCAGCAACATGGATGCAACTAGAGATTTTCGTACTAAGTGAAGTAAGAAAAAGACAAATAGCATATGATATGACTTATATGCAGAATTTAATATATGGCACAAGTGAACCTATCTATGAAACAGACTCACAGGCGTAGAGAACAGACTCATGGTTGCCAAGGGGGAGTGGAGTGGGAGAGGGATGGATTGGGAGTTTGGGGTTAGTAGACGCAAATTATTACAAATAAGATGGATAAACAACGAAGTCTTGCTGTATGGCATAGGGAACTATATTCAATATCTCAGGATAAACTATAACTGAAAAAAATATTAAAAAGAATGGATATATGTGTATAACTGAGTCACTCTGCTGTACCACAGAAATCAACACAACATTGTGCATCAAGTATGAATGAATATGAATATTCACACAAAGTCGGTTCACCAGGCCTATCTGTGCGTGCTAAGTCACTTCAGTCGTGTTCGACCTATGGACTGTGGCCTGTCAGTCTCCTCTGTCCATGGGATTCTCCAGGCAAGAATACTGGAGTGGGTTGCATGCCCTCCTCCAGAGGATCTTCCCACTCAGGGATTGAAATGGCAGCTCCTGTATCACAGGCAGATTCTTTACCACTGAGTCACTAGGGAGGCCCAAACCAACTATACTTCAATTAAAAAAAAGAACAAATTTAACTGATGGAGGCTGGTATGAAACTGGGTTTAGGTCATCATTTAATTCAGTTTCACCTTGATAATTATTTTTGATTGCTTGCCATATACCAGAAACTTTTATAAACGCTGGGAGAATAATTGCAAGTAAAGCAAAGCTCCTGCCCTCATGGAGCAGGTAGGGAACAAAATCTGGTAGGGAACAACAATAATAAGTACAACAAATAAATATATGCTATTTTTAAGGTATGGTAAATGCTAAATGAAAATAAATCAGAATGAGAGAATAGAAAACAAGGATTTGTTCTTTTAGAAAACTTCAAAACAGTAGTTTGAGCAAGGTAGAAGTGTGTAATTTTTTCTCGTACAAGACCATGCGATCCACTGCTGACAGTCTAGCTCCCAAATCATCAGACACCGAGCACCTTTTGTCCTCTTGTTCTACCATCTTCACATGTGGCTCGCATATCCTGGCTCTTCATGGCCACTTTGGCTTCACCCGTCATGTCTGCATTCTAGCAGGAAGGAAGAAAGGAAAGGAGAAGGGAATGGCCCATTCTTGAAGAATATTTCCCGGAAGTTGCTCATATTCCCTCTATTTTCATTTTCTTGGCCAGATCTTAGTCACATAGCCACAGAGCCACAAGAAAGGCTGAGGAAATGTTTTCTCTATTCTCAGTAGCCACATGCTACTGGAGTCTGTTTCATAGAAAAAAATAGAAAAGTGTTCTCCTCTAGGAGTTTTATAGTTTCTTGTCTTACGTTTAGATCTTTAATCCATTTTGAGTTTATTTTTGTGTATGGGGTTAGAAAGTGATCTAATTTCATTCTTTTACAAGTGGTTGTCCAATTTTCCCAGCACCACTTGTTAAAAAGATTGTCTTTAATCCACTGTATATTCTTGCCTCCTTTGTCGAAGATAAGCTGTCCATAGGTGTGTGGATTTATCTCTGGGCTTTCTATTTTGTTCCATTGATCTATATTTCTGTCTTTGTGCCAGTACCATACTGTCTTGATGACTGTGGCTTTGTAGTAAAGCCTGAAGTCAGGCAGGTTGATTCCTCCAGTTCCATTCTTCTTTCTCAAGATGGCTTTGGCTATTCGAGGTTTTTTGTGTTTCCATACAAATTGTGAAATTATTTGTTCTAGCTCTGTGAAAAATACCGCTGGTATCTTGATAGGAATTGCATTGAATCTGTAGATTGCTTTGGGTAGTATACTCATTTTCACTATATTGATTCTTCCGATCCATGAACATGGTATGTTTCTCCATCTATTAGTGTCCTCTTTGATTTCTTTCATCAGTGTTTTATAATTTTCTATATATAGGTCTTTAGTTTCCTTTGGTAGGTATATTCCTAAGTATTTTATTCTTTTCATTGCAATGGTGAATGGAATTGATTCCTTAATTTCTTTTTCTACTTTCTCATTATTAGTGTATAGGAATGCAAGGGATTTCTGTGTGTTGATTTTATATCCTGCAACTTTACTATATTCATTGATTAGCTCTAG
>SJXQ01002615.1:0-18802 GCA_006408695.1 Aepyceros melampus | reverse complement strand
AAAGTGGATGTGGCAGATAACCATAGGTGGTGGAAAAAGACCTCTCTGAGGAGGCATCATTTGAAAAGAGACTAGAATGACATGATTTTCATCCAATTCATGCCATTAATCAAATCATCTGAATGCCTTCTCTGTGCTTGGTATTAAAGATGTAAAGATAAATAATAATACATAATTTTGTTCTCAATGCTTGCAATCCAGAGCAGAAGTGCCAAAACGGAGGTGCAACGCAGTATCTATCAGAAGGTGAAATTTGTTTGGCTCCCATGGGTATTAATAATTAGGAAATTTCACAAGGATCTGTTCTTTTAGAAAATTTGCAATACAGTAGATCAAACAAGGTAAAAGTATATAGATTGCTAACTCTTCATAAAAACTTCAAAAGATCTGATAATATAGGGTCTATATTCTCATATGGGCTTCCTTGATAGTCCAGATGGTAAAGAAAAGAAAGTCCCACAGTTGTGTCTGACTCTTTGCAATCCCATGGACTATAGCCCACCAGGCTCCTCTGTCCATGGAATTCTCCAGACAAGAGTACTGGAGTGGGTTGCCGTTTCTTTCTCCAGGGGTTCTTTCCAATGCAGGGATCAAACCCAGGTCTTCTTCATTGCAGGCAGTTTCTTTACCAACTGAGCTACAGGGAAGCCCAGATGGTAAAGAATCTGCCTGCAATTCAGGAGACCTGGGTTCATTCCCTGGGTCGGGAAGATCCCCTGCAGGAGGGCATGGAAACCCACTCAAGTGTTCTTGCCTAGAGAATCTCATGGACAGAGGAGCCTGGCAGGCTATAGTCCATGGGGTCACCAAGAGTTGAACCTGAGTGAGCGACTAATAGCCTCATCACATTTCATATGACTGGATCTGAATAACTCGAGCTGGTCACAGGCATTTCAGTTTGCCCGTCTCCCCCCTTTACATCCTCAAAGAATGTTCAAACTATTGCACAATTGTACTAATCTCACACCCTAGCAAAGTAATGCTTAAAATTCTCCAAGCCAGGCTCCAACAGTACATGAACCGTGAACTTCTGGATGTTCAAGCTGGATTTAGAAAAGGCAGAGAAACCAGAGATCAAATTGCCAACATCTGTTGGATCATTGAAAAAGCAAGAAAGTTCCAGAAAACCGTCTACTTCTGCTTTATTGACTACAACAAAGCCTTTAACTGTGTGGATCACAACAAAATGTGGAAAATTCTTAAAAAGATGGGAATACCAGACCAACTTGCCTGCCTCCTGAGAACTCTGTATGTAGGTCAAGAAGCAACAGTTAGAACTAGACATGGTTACAGTACATGAACCGTGAACTTCTGGATGTTCAAGCTGGATTTAGAAAAGGCAGAGAAACCAGAGATCAAATTGCCAACATCTGTTGGATCATTGAAAAAGCAAGAAAGTTCCAGAAAACCGTCTACTTCTGCTTTATTGACTACAACAAAGCCTTTAACTGTGTGGATCACAACAAAATGTGGAAAATTCTTAAAAAGATGGGAATACCAGACCAACTTGCCTGCCTCCTGAGAACTCTGTATGTAGGTCAAGAAGCAACAGTTAGAACTAGACATGGTTCCAGGGGAACAGACTGGTTCCAAATTGGGAAAAGAGCACGTCAAGGCTGTATATTGTCACCCTGCTTATTTAACTTATATGCAGAGTACATCATGAGAAACGCTGGGCTGGATGAAGCACAAGCTGAAATCAAGATTGCCGGGAGAAATATCAGTAACCTTATATACTCAGATGACACCACCCTTATGGCAGAAAGTGAAGAAGAACTAAAGAGCCTCTTGATGAAAGTGAAAGAAGAGAGTGAAAAAGTTGGCTTAAAACTCAGCATTTAAAAAAAAAGATCATGGCATCCAGTCCCATCAGTTCAGTTCAGTTGCTCAGTCGTGTCTGACTCTTTATGACCCCATGAACTGCAGCATGCCAGGCCTCCCAGTCCCATCAGTTCATGGCAAATAGATGGGGAAACAATGGAAACAGTGACAGACTTTATTTTCTTGGGCTCCAAAATCACTGCAGATGGTAACTGCAGCCATGAAATTAAAAGATCCTTGTTCCTTGGAATAGAAGCTATGGCAAACCTAGACAGCATATTAAAAAACAGAGGTATTACTTTGCCAACAAAGGTCCATCTAGTCAAAGCAATGGTTTTTCCAGTAGTCATGTTGGATTTGAGAGTTGGACTATAAAGAAAGCTGAGTGCTGAAGATTGATCTTTTGAACTGTGGTATTGGGGAAGACTCTTGAGAGTCCTTTGAACTGCAAGGAAATCCATCCAGTCCATCCTAAAGGATATCAGTCCTGAATAACACTGGAAGGACTGATGCTGAAGCTGAAGCTCCAATATTTTGGCCACCTGATGGGAAGAACTGGCTCATTTTAAAAGACCTTGATGCTGGGAAAGATTGAAGGCAGGAAATGAAGAGGATGACAGAGGATGAGACAGTTGGATGGCATCACCGACTCGATGGACATGAGTTTGAGTAAGCTCCAGGAGTTAGTGATGGACAGGGAGGCCTGATGTGCTGCAGTCCCTGAGGTTGTAAAGAGTTGGACACGACTAAGTGACTGAACTGAACTGAACCCCCTTTTCCAACTGTCCCACACTGGCTTGTTCCCCTCTTTTCTTTATCTGCCTGGCCCCTGTAAGCATCTGAGTTTCCAGTCTGTCGTCCAAAGGGGGTAGAAACCAATTAATAAAATAATTAAAACAGATTTCATGGTTTGGCTTGTTTCTCTGACCATCGAGGCTCCATATCTAGCTGTTACTTCCTGAAACCTGAATACCCAAGAGAATTTTGGGAATTTCAGTCAAATTCACTCTGAGTTTTTGGTTTTCTTGATCACATGACATGGTAGGTGAAAAATCTGGCCTTGAATCAGAAAACTCGAGTTCAAGTTCTCCCTCTTATAGCTAGCTGGGTGAATAATTTTGGAAAAGCTCCTTCCCCTCTCTCCCAGAGATTCATTTCCCTATCTTGTAAAAGAGTGAGTTTAAATTACCTTTCCTAATCTACTAGTCTTCCAGGATATAGGAAAAAGCAAACAGGATAATATAAAGTGGAAAAGATTTATAAGGTGAAGGTGCATCATTGCGGCAAGGAGCAAGAAAGCTAGTTAGACTCTAGATGCAGGAAGGACCCTTAGGAATGACACAGGAATGGAGCGTAACCTCGCCTGTGGAGATGAGAGCTGAGAACCGGGAAGCTGTTAGAAACTGAAGTGGCTGCTTCTTCCTCTCTCTCTGGGACCACATGAGTTTTTTCTTTTTTTTTTTTCCCTCTGTTTATCTAAGCCAGGCTTCCACTTCTTTGTAGACTTTTTTTCCCCCTCGTTTTTCTTATATGCAGGTCCATAAAGGGTAGCTCCAGCTCTAATGCTACATGACTTTTTAGTTTAACTGCCTGCCATCAATTAATGATTTTCTGCATCTCTTACTTCATACTTTCAAGAGGAAGATTTTTTTATTTTTAAATTTATTTATTTTTAATTGGAGGAAATTGCTTGACAGTATTGTGTTGGATCCTGCCAAAGATCAACATGAATCAGCCATAGGTATACTTATATCCCCTTCCTCTCCCTTCCCTCCCCATCTCACCCTCTAGGTTGTTAACGAGCCCCGGTTTGAGTTCCCTGAGTCATACAGTGGATTCCCATTGGCTGTCTATTTTACATATGGTGATGTATGTTTCCATGTTACTCCCCTGTACATCCCACCCTCTCCTTCCTCCTCCGGCTCCAAGTCTCATAAATCTGTTTTCTGCGTCTGTGTCTCTATTGTTGCCCTGCGAATAATTTCATCAGTACCATCTTTCCAGATTTGATATATATGCCTTATTGTACAATATTTGTTTTTCTCTTTCTTACTTCACTCTGTATAATGGCCTCCAGGTTCATCCACCTCATAGAACTCACTCAGATGCATTCCTTTTTATGGCTGAGTAATATTCCATTGTATATATGTATCATAGCTTCTTTATCCATTCATCTGCCAATGACATCTAGGTTGCTTCTATGATCTAGCTATTCTAAGTAGTGCTGCAAGGAACAGTGGGGTACATGTGTCCCTTTCATTTTAGGGTATCCTCAGGGTATATGCTTAGGAGTGGGATTGCTGGGTCATAGGGTGGTTTTATTCCTAGTTTTTTAAGGAATCGCCATACTGTCTTCCATAGTGGCTTACATTCCCACCAACAGTGCAAGAGGGTTCCCTTTTATTCACACCTGCTCCAGCATTTGTTGTTTGTAGACTTTTGATGATGGCCATTTTGACTGGTGTGAGGTGACATCTCATTGTAGTTTTGATTTGCGTTTCTCTAGTTATGAGTGATGTTGAGCATATTTCCATGTGTTTATTAGCCATCTGTATGTCTTCTTGGAGGAAATGTCTGTTTAGGTCTTTTTTCACTTTTTGATTATGTTGTTTGTTTTCCTGGTATTGTATGAGCTACTTGTATATTTTGAAAGTTAATCCTTTGTCAGTTGTTTCATTTGCTGTTATTTTACCCATTCTGAGTGTTGTCTTTTCACTTTGTTTATAGTTTCCTTTGCTGTGCAAAAACTTTTAAGTTTAATTAGGTTTCACTTGTTTATTTTTGTTTTTATTTCCATTACTCTAGGAGGTGAGTCATAGAGGAACTTGCTGTGATTTATGCATAGAATGTTCTGCCTATGCTTAAGAAGTGGTGATTAAGTGGCTAAGTTGTGTCTAACTCTTGCCACCCCATGGACTGTAGCTCACCAGGATCCTCTATCTATGGGATTTTCCAGGCAAGAATACTGGAATGGGTTGCCATTTCATTCTCCAGGGGATCTTCCTGACCCAGGGATCAAACTCGGGTCTCCTGCACTGCAAGTAGTTTCCTGCATTGCAGGCTGATTCTTTACTGACTGAGCTAGCAAGGTGAATGGCCTGTTTAAAAGGAAGATTCTTAATTGATACAGTGATTTTCCTGGCTGAAATGACAAACCAAGCTTCACCCACCCAAGACTGTGGAAGTAGGGGCACATAGTTCAAATAAGATAGTTCAGGCCCAGCCCTTTAGTAGGGTTTAATGAAACATGGTTGTTCCTGAAGCAAGGATGTGGCTGGGTAAGGGCACCAAGTGTGTCCTCTGCAAAATAAAATGTTTAATGTTACAGCTATGATTCTGTCTTGAATGTTCTGCTAATATTTCTGGCAAGGGGGGTGAAAGACTTTTTCTTAAGAGGCAAACTTTCTGAGACAACTCTGTAATGCAAACATGATCATTTCTGGGTTACAGATGTGTATACAAGGTTCTTTGAAAAATTGTCCTGCCTTGCTGCTCTCCAGAACATACTTAATAGCTGCTGCTAACTTTTGGCCTCCAGAAGAGGGAATGGTGGACCAAAGAAATGAAATGAGGGTTTCCATGGCTACTGTCTTGAGTGTGCATAAGACAAAAAATTTTTGAGCTGAAAGTCATCAATTCATCCAAAATGATTTTCTTCCTCTATTTCATTTGTTTACTTGGTATGCAGAGAAACAGAGCAGGGAATGTTCTGGTACAAATACATAGCCTGAGGGAGTCAGGACTTTTCCAGCTGCCAGGAACATCTTAAACAGAGCCTTGAGTGTTCAACAAACTTTGGGGACACTCAGAACCAGCTTGGGTAAATTTGAAGATAAGTAGTCTGGGTCTCATTCCTGATCATCTCTGAGTAATGTTAGGCGAATTATCAGTACTTTACCTCTCTGAGTTTAGGTGATCCATCTGTAAAAGAAAGAAATGCTGGTTGAATCTAAACCCTAATTGAGGTTAGCTAGCAACCTATATCTTTCCTTTTCTCCTTTGCTTTACGCTTCTCCTCTTTTCACAGCTATTTGTAAGGCCTCCTCAGACAGCCATTTTGCTTTTTTGCATTTCTTTTCCAGGGGGGGATGGTCTTGATCCCTGTCTTTTGTAGAGTGTCACAAACCTCCGTCCATAGTTCATCAGGCACTCTGTCTATTAGATCTAGTCCCTTATATCTATTTCTCACTTCCACTGTATAATCATAAGGGATTTGATTTAGGTCATACCTGAATGGTTTAGTGATTTTCCCTACTTTCTTCAATTTAAGTCTGAATTTGGCAATAAAGAGTTCATGATCTGAGACACAGTCAGCTCTTAGTCTTGTTTTTGCTGATTGTATAGAGCTTCTCCATCTTTGGCTGCAAAGACTATAATTAATTTTGGTGTTGACCATCTGGCAATGTCCATGTGTAGAGTCTTCTCTTGTGTTGTTGGAAGAGGGTGTTTGCTATGACCTGTGCATTCTCTTGTCAAAACTCTTTAGTTTTGGAAGGAAAGTTATGAGCAACCTAGATAGCATATTCAAAAGCAGAGACATTACTTTGCCATCAAAGGTCCGTCTAGTCAAGGCTATGATTTTTTCAGTGGTCATGTATGGATGTGAGAGTTGGACTGTGAAGAAAGCTGAATGTCGAAGAATTGATGCTTTTGAACTGTGGTGATGGAGAAGACTCTTGAGAGTCCTTTGGACTGCAAGGAGATCCAACCAGTCCATCCTAAAGGAGGTCAGTCCTGGGTGTTCATTGAAAGGACTGACGTTGAAGCTGAAACTCCAATCCTTTGGCCGCATCCTGAGAAGAGTTGACTCATTGGAAAAGACCCTGATGCTGGGAGGGATTGGAGGCAGGAGGAGAAGGGGACAACAGAGGATGAGATGGCTGGATGACATCACCAACTTGATAGACATGAGTTTGGGTAAACTCCGGGAGTTGGTGATGGACAGGGAAGCCTGGTGTGCTGCTATTCATGGGATCGCAAAGAGATGGACATGACTGAGTGACTGAACTGAACTGAACAACCTATATCAGCTAAGATTATACTCGCCTGCAAATGAAAGAAACTCAGAAGTGGCTTTAGTATCTAAGGTTTTATTCTTTTGAGTAAGAGGCAGTGATGATGATGTGATGAAATCAGCAGAGACTCAAGCTTCTCCTTCCTGTTTTTTGATCCACTATCCCTGCTGCTGCTGCTGCTGCTAAGTCGCTTCAGTCGTGTCCGACTCTGTGCGACCCCATAGACGGCAGCCCACCAGGCTCCCCCGTCCCTGGGATTCTCCAGGCAAGAATACTGGAGTGGGTTGCCATTTCCTTCTCCAATGCATGAAAGTGAAAATGAGGGTGCCCTTATCCTTACCAGCCAAAATATCTGGCAGGATTCTAACTACTATATTTATGTTCCAGGCAAGAGGATGGAAGTTGGTACATTTCTGTAATTTCCTCCCCTTGTGTGTAGGGTGGACCTAGTGACTCACTTCTAATGAAATGAGTGCAGCAAAAGTGATGGATGTCATTCCTGAGATTAGGTACAGAAAGACTGTAGCCTCTCCTCTGTCCTCCTCCTGTCTCCTCTCCTCTTCCATCTGTGCTCCTCCCCTTTCCACTTTCCTTCTCTTCTTTCTGGGCTTCCCTGGTGCTGGGGTAAGTGAGCTGCCCTGTTATGAAGCAGCTCAATAGGGAGGCCCACATGGAAAGGAGCTGAAGCTTGCCAGCAGCCACATAGTAAGCTTGGAAGCAGATTTTCCAGCCTAGTTGCACCTTGAGACAACTGCAACCCTGCCTGACAGCTTCACAGCAACCTCATGAGTGACCTTAAACTAGAAGCACCCTGCTAACTTGATGTGATTCCTGATGTGCAGAAACTTTGGGATGAGAAATGCTTGTTTTGTTTTTTTTCACCTGCTAAATTTTGGAGTCATTTGTTATGCAGCAATACAAAAAAGAAATCACTCTGTAGCTGTTTTAGAGGCACTTGGTGAACTCTGGGTACATACAGAGACCCCCAGAGACAGCCGAACAAGAAATTGTATTTTTCACCTCGAGTTCTCTCTAGCAGGACACGAGCAGTGTTTGGGCCTAAGGTTTGTTCAGTTTCCTAACACTTGAATATTTTCCTAAAATTTGCTTAGAGGAAAAGAATGAAACCACCACAAGCATTCCATGCATAGAGCAGAATGGACTTAGCACCCATTCTAAGAGCCTGCTCTGTGCCTGCCATGGTTTAATCATGTGCCCTGGGGCGCAGGGCCCAGATGGCAGATGGATAACGCCAACTCTGCTTGCTGTTGCTGGTTCCAGTGGCCCTCAGAAGCAGGGTCTCTGGCTCTAGGGTATCCATGGCTAGTTTTAGCCTTTTACAGAGGCCAGCACACACACTGCTTTCGTGCAGATCACACAAGGGCCCTTTCCTTGATGATGTAGCTAGGGGCTACGCCTGGAGACTAGGGCAGGATGCCTTTCAGCTCTCGTGCGTTCTCCTGGCCTCTGGAGACGGCACAGGCTGCGCCACTGTAGCTGGCGATGCACCTTAAGGAGCAGCCATCAAGAGGGTGGGAAATAAACCACTTTTTCACGTGGTGCTGACCTTTTTGCTATTTTAGATTGAAGTATGATTGATTCACAATATTGTATTAATTTTAGGTATACAGCAAAGTGATTCAGATGTCTATCTATATTCTTTTCCAGATTCTTTTCCATTAGAGATTATTTCAAGCCCTGAATAACTGCTCTCTTCGGTGCTGACCTTTTTGCTATTTTAGATTGAAGTATGATTGATTCACAATATTGTATTAATTTTAGGTATACAGCAAAGTGATTCAGATGTCTATCTATATTCTTTTCCAGATTCTTTTCCATTAGAGATTATTTCAAGCCCTGAATAACTGCTCTCTTCAGTAAATACTTGTGGTTTATCATTTTAAACATAGTAGTTCATGTCTATTGACTTCCTGTGGCTCAGATGGTAAAGAATCTGCCCACAATTCAGGAGACCTGGATTCCTTCCCTGGGTTGGGATGATCTCCTGGAGAAGGAATGGCAACCCACTCCAGTATTCTTGCCTGGAGAATTCCACGGACAGAGGAGCCTGGCAGGCTGTAGTCCATAGGGTTGCAAAGAACTGAGCGACTAACACTTTCACTTTCATATCTGTTAACCTCAAATGCCTGATTTATCCCTCCCCACTTCCCTTTTGGTAACCATAAGTTTGTTTTCTATGTCTGTGAGTCTGTTTCTGTTTTGTAACTAGGTTCATTTGTATTATTTTTTAGATTCCACATATAAGTGATATCTGGAGAAGGCAATGGCACCCCACTCCAGTCCTCTTGCCTGGAAAATCCCATGGATGGAGGAGCTTGGTGGGCTGCAGTCCATGGGGTCGCTAAGAGTCAGGCACAACTGAGCGACTTCACTTTCACTTTTCACTTTCATGAATTGGAGAAGGAAATGGCAACCCACTCCAGTATTCTTGCCTGGAGAATCCGAGAGACAGAGGAGCCTAGTGGGCTGCCATCTATGGGGTTGCACAGAGTCAGATATGACTGAAGTGATTTGCAGTAGCAGCATAAGTGATATCATGCATTGTCTTTGTCTGACTTACTTCACTTAGTATAATAATTTCTAGGTCCATCCATATTGCTCCAAATGACATTTCATTCTTTTTTATGGCTGGGTACTATTCCATCGTATATATGCCACATCTTCCTTATCTATTGATAGGTTGATGGACGTTTCGGTTGCTTCCATGTCTTGGCTATTGTGAATAGTGCTGCTGTGAATATTGGGGTGTGTGTATCTTTTTGAAATAGAGTTTTCATCTTTATCACATGTATGCCCAGGAGTGAGGTAACTAGATCATATGGTAATTCTATTTTTAGTTTTTTAAGGAACCTCTAGAATATTTTCCATAATGGCTGCACCAATTTACATTCCCATCAATAGTGTAGGAGGGCTCCCTTTTTTCCTCACCCTCTCCAGCGTTTATTATTTGTAGACTTCTTTTTTTGTCTTCATTGTTTTTCTTTTTTAAAAAATTAATTACTTTTTAATTGAAGGATAATTGCTTTACAGAATTTTGTTTTCTGTCAAACGTCAACATGAATCGGCCATCAGTTCAGTTCAGGTCAGTCGCTCAGTCGTGTCCGACTCTTTGCGACCCCATGAATCGCAGTACGCCAGGCCTCCCTGTCCATCACCAACTCCTGGAGTTCACTCAGACTCACGTCCATTGAGTCCATGATGCCATCCAGCCATCTTATCCTCGGTCGTCCCCTTCTCCTCCTGCCCCCAATCCCTCCCAGCATCGGAGTCTTTTCCAATGAGTCAACTCTTCGCATGAGGTGGCCAAAGTATTGGAGTTTCAGCTTTAGCATCATTCCTTCCAAAGAAATCCCAGGGTTGATCTCCTTCAGAATGGACTGATTGGATCTCCTTGTAGTCCAAGGGACTCTCAAGAGTCTTCTCCAACACCACAGTTCAAATACATCAATTCTTTGGTGCTCAGCCTTCTTCACAGTCCAACTCTCACATCCATACATGACCACAGGAAAAACCATAGCCTTGACTAGACAGACCTAGTTGGCAAAGTAATGTCTCTGCTTTTGAATATCCTATCTAGGTTGGTCATAACTTTTCTTCCAAGGAGTAAGCGTCTTTTAATTTCATGGCTGCAGTCACCATCTGCAGTGATTTTGGAGCCCCCCAAAATAAAGTCTGACACTGTTTCTACTGTTTCCCCATCTATTTCCCAAGGAGTGATGGGATCGGATGCCATGATCTTCGTTTTCTGAATGTTGAGCTTTAAGCCAACTTTTTCACTCTCCTCTTTCACTTTCATCAAGAGGCTTTTTAGTTCCTCTTCACTTTCTGCCATAAGGGTGGTGTCATCTGCATATCTGAGGTTATTGATATTTCTCCCGACAATCTTGATGCCAGCTTGTGTTTCTTCCAGTCCAGCGTTTCTCATGATGTACTCTGCATAGAAGTTAAATAAGCAGGCTGACAATATACAGCCTTGACGTACTCCTTTTCCTATTTGGAACCAGTCTGTTGTTCCATGTCCAGTTCTAACTGTTGCTTCCTGACCTGCATGCAGGTTTCTCAAGAGGCAGGTCAGGTGGTCTGGTATTCCCATCTCTTGAAGAATTTTCTGCAGTTTATTGTGATCCACACAGTCAAAGGCTTTGGGTATACATATATCCCCACCCTTTTGAACCTCCCTCCCATCTCCCTCCGCATCCCACCCCTCTAGGTTGATACAGAACCTCTGTTTGAGTTTCCTGAGCTATATAGCAAATTCCCATTGGCTATCTGTTTTATATATGGTGATGTAAGTTTCCATGTTACTCTTTCCATCCATCTCACCCTCTCCTCCCCTCTCCCCATGTCCATAAGTTTATTCTCTATGTCTGTTTCTCCATTCAGTTCAGTTCAGTTCAGTTGCTCAGTCATGTCCTACTCTTTGCAACCCCATGAACTGCAGCACACTAGGCCCGCCTGTCCATCAGATTGATTATATTCTTTGCATCCAAAGATGGAGGAGCTCTGATGGAAAGCTCTATACAGTCAGCAAAAACAAGACCGGGAGCTGACTGTGGCTCAGATCATGAACTCCTTATTGCCAAATTCAGACTTAAATTGAAGAAAGTGGAGAAAATCACTAGACCNACCAGATGGTCAACACCGAAATCAGATTGATTATATTCTTTGCAGCCAAAGATGGAGAAGCTCTATACAGTCAACAAAGACAAGACCGGGAGCTGACTGTGGCTCAGATCATGAACTCCTTATTGCCAAATTCAGACTTAAATTGAAGAAAGTGGAGAAAATCACTAGACCATTCAGGGATGACCTAAATCAAATCCCTTATGACTATACAGTGGAAGTGAGAAAGAGATTTAAGGGACTGATCTGATAGACAGAGTGCCTGATGAACTATGGGCGGAGGTTTGTGACACTGTATAGGAGATAGGAATCAAGACTATCCCCAAGAAGAAGAAATGCAAAAAAGCAAAATGGCTGTCTGAGGAGGCCTTACAAATAGCTGTGAAAAGAAGAGAAGTTAAAAGCAAAGGGGAAAAGGAAAGATATAAGCATCTGAATGCAGAGTTCCAAAGAATAGCAAGGAGAGATAAGAAAGCCTTCCTCAGTGATCAGTGCAAAGAAATAGAGGAAAACAACAGAATGGGAAAGACTAGAGATCTCTTCAAGAAAATTAGAGATACCAAGGGAACATTTCATGCAAAGATGGGCTCAATAAAGGACAGAAATGGCATGGACCTAACAGAAGCAGAAGATATTAAGAAGAGGTGGCAAGAATACACAGAACTATACAAAAAAGATCTTCACGGCCTAGATAATCATGATGGTGTGATCACTCATCTAGAGCCAGACATCCTGGAAAGTGAAGTCAGGTGGGCCTTAGAAAGCATCACTATGAACAAAGCTAGTGGAGGTGATGGAATTCCAGTTGAACTATTTCAAATCCTGAAAGATGATGCTGTAAAAGTACTGCAATATGCCAGCAAATTTGGAAAACTCAGCAGTGGCCACAGGACTGGAAAAGGTCAGTTTCTCCATTGCTGCTGTAAATAAATTCTTAAGTACCATTTTTCTAAATTCTTATATATGCGCTAGAATACGATATTTATCGTTCTCTTTCTGACTTACTTCACTCTGTATAATAAGCTCTAGATTAATCCACCTCACTAGAACTGACTCAAATGCATTCCTTTTTATGGCTGAGTAATATTCCATTGTGTATATGTACCACAACTACTTTATCCATTCATCTGTGAATGGACATCTAGATTGCTTCCATGTTCTAGCTATTGTAAATAGTGCTGCAACGAACAATGGGATACATGTGTCTTTTTCAATTTTGGTTTCCTCAGGGTATATGCCTAGCAGTGGGATTGCTGGTCATATGGTGATTTTATTCTGAGTTTTTTAAGGAATCTCCGTACCATCTTTCATAATGACTCTATCAATTTACATTCCCACCAAAATGCAAGAGGGTTCCCTTTTCTCCACACCCTCTCCAGCATTTATTTTTTGTAGACTTTTTGATGATGGCCATTCTGACCAGTGTGAGGTGATATCTCATTGTAGTTTTGTTTTACATTTCTCTAATGATGAGCGATGTTGAGCATCTTTGTGTTTGTTAGCCATCTGTATGTCTTTTTTTAAAAAATATAAATTTATTTATTTTAATTGGAAGTTAATTACTTTACAGTATTGTATTGGTTTTGCCATACATCAACATGAATCCACCACAGGTATACATGTGTTCCCCATCCTGAACCCCCCCTCCCTCCTCTCTCCCTGTACCCCCCTCCCTCTGGGTCGTCTCAGTGCACCAGCCCCAAGCATCCAGTATCATCGGTTTAGGTCTTTTCCCCATGTTTTGATTGAGTTGTTTGTTTTTCTGGTATTGAGTTGTATGAGCTGCTTGTGTATTTTGGAAATTAATCCTTTGTCGGTTTTTTCATTTGCTATTATTTTCTAATCCCATTCTGAAGGTTGTCTTTTCACCTTGCTTATAGTTTCCTTTGCTGTGCTAAAGCTTTTAAGTTTAATCAGGTCCGTCTTGTTTACTTTTGTTTTTATTTCCATTACTCTAGGAGGTGGGTTATAGAGGATCTTCTTTGCTTTATGTCATTGAGCATTCTGCCTATGTTTTCCTCTGAGAGTTTTACAGTTTCTGGTCTTACATATAGATCCTTAATCCATTTTGAGTTTATCTTTGTGTATGGTGTTAGGAAGTGTTTTAATTTCATTCTTTTACATGTAGTTGTCCAGTTTTCCCAGCACCGTATATCAAAGAGGCTGTCTTTGCCCCATTGTATATTCTTGCCTCCTTTGTCAAAAATAAGGTTCACCTATAGGTGCATGAGTTTATTTCTGGGCTTTCTATCTTGTTCCATTGGTCTGTATTTCTGTTTTTGTGCAAGTACCATACTGTCTTGATGACTGTAGCGTTGTAGTATAATCTGAAGTCAGGAAGGTTGATTCCTCCAACTCCATTCTTCTTTCTCAAGACTGCTTTGTCTATTCAGGGTCTTTTGTGTTTCCATATGAATTGTGGAATTTTTTTGTTCTAGTTCTGTGAAAAATGCCATTGTTAATTTGACAGGGATCACATTGAATCTGTAGATTGCATTTGGCAGTATAGTCAGCTTCACAATATTGATTCTTCAATATATGTTCTTACCCAGGAACATGGAACCCATCTGTTTATGTCATCTTTGATTTCTTTCATCAGTGTCTTATAATTTTCTGTGTACAGTTCTTTTGTCACCTTAGGTAGGTTTATTCCTAGACATTTAATTCTTTTTGTTGCAGTGGTGAATGGAATTGATTCCTTAATTTTGCTCTGATTTTTCATTGTTAGTATATAGAAATGCATGTGATTTCTGTATATTGAATTTGTATCCTGCAAATTTGCTAAATTCACTGATTAGTAATTTTCTGATACTATCTTTAGGGTTTTCTATGTATAGTATCATGTCATCTACAGGCAGTGAGAGGTTTACTTCTTTTATGATCTGGTTCCTTTTATTTCTTTTTCTTCTCTGATTGTTGTGGTTAGGACTTCCAAAACTATGTTGAATAATAGTGGTGAAAGTGGACACTCTTGTCTTGTTCCTGATCTTAGGGGGAATGCTTCAGTTTTTCACTGTTGAGAATAATGTTTGCTGTAGGCTTATCATATATGGCCTTTACTATGTTGAGGTAGATTCCTTCTATGCCCATTTTTGGAAGAGTTTTAATCATAATTGGGTGCTGAAATTTGTCAAAGCCTTTTTCTGCATCTATTGAGATTATCATATGGTTTTTATCTTTCAGTTTGTTAATATGGTGTATCACATTGGTTGATTTGCATATATTGAAGAATCCTTGCATCCCTGGAATAAATCCAACTTGATCATGGTGTATGAGCTTTTAGATGTGTTGCTGAATTCTGTTTGCTAAAATTTTGTTGAGGAGTTTTGCAATTATGTTCATCAGTGATATTGGCCTGTTCAGTTCAGTTGCTCAGTCATGTCCAACTATTTGTGACCCCATGGACTGCAGTGTGCCAGGCTTCCCTATCCACCACTAACTTTGTCTTTGGGTGATTTTGGTATCAGGGTGATGGTGGCCTTGTAGAATGAGCTTGCAATGAGCTTGTTCCTTCCTCTGCAATTTTTTGAAAGAGTTTTAGAAGTTTGGGCATTAGCTCGTCTCTAAATGTTTGATAGAATTCTCCTGTGAAGCCATCTGGTCCTGGGCTTTTGTTCTTTGGGAGATTTTTGATCACAGCTTCAATTTCAGTGCTTGTAACTGGGCTTTTCATAATTTCTATATCTTTCTGATTTAGTCTTGGAAGATTGAATTTTTCTAAGAATCTGTCCATTTCTTCCAGGTTATCCATTTTATTGCCATATAGTTGTTCATAATAGTCTGTTATAATCCTTTATATTTCTGCATTGTCTGTTGTAACCTCTCCTTTTTCATTTCTAGTCTTGTTGATTTGATTCTTCTCTTTTTTTCTTGATGAGTCTGGCTAATGGTTTGTCAATTTTGTTTATCTTTTCAAAGAACCAGCTTTTAGTTTTATTAATCTTAGTATTGTTTCTTTCATTTCCTTTTCATTTATTTCTGTTTGGATTTTTATGATTTTTTCCTTCTACTAATTTTGGTATTTTTTGTTCCTCTTTTTTCAGTTGTTTTAGGTGTAAAGTTAGGTTGTCTATTCGATGTTTTTCTTATTTCTTGAGGGAGGATTGTGTTGCTATAAACTTCCCTCTTAGAACTGACTGTATCCCATAGGTTTTGAGTTGTCATGTTTTCATTGTCATTTGTTTCTAGAAATGTTTTTATTTCCCTTTTGATTTCTTCAATAACCTGTTATTTAATAATGTATTGTTTATTCTCCATGTGGTTGTTTTATTTATAGTCTTTTTTCCTTGTAATTGGTATCTAGTCTCATAGTGTTGTGATTAGAGAAGATGCTTGATATGTCTTCAGTTTTCTTAAATTTACTGAGGTTTGATTTGTGAACCAAGACGTGGTCTATCCTGGAAAATGTTCCATGTGCACTTGAGAAGAAGGTGTATTCATCTGCATTTGGGTGGAATGTCCTGAAGATATCAATGAGATCCATCTCATTTAATGTATCATTTAAGACTTGTGTTTCCTTATTAATTTTCTGTTTTGGTGATCTGTCCATTGGTGTGAGTGGGTGTTAAAGTCTCCTCCAATTATTGTGTTCCTGTCAGTTTCTCCTTTTATGTCTGTTAGTGTTTGTCTTATGTATTGAGGAGCTCCTATGTTGGGTGCATAGATATTTACAATTGTTATGTCTTCCTTTTGGATTGATCCCTTGATCATTATGTAGTGTCCTTATCTCTTGTAATCTTCTTTATTTTAAGGTCTGTTTTGTCTGATATGAAGATTGCTACTCCAGCTTCCTTTTGCTTCCCATTTGCATGGAATATATTTTTCCATACTCACACTTTCAGTCTATATGTGAGGTCTGAAATGGGTTTCTTGTAGACATCATAAATACAGGTGATGTTTTTGTATCCATTCAGCCAGTCTGTGTCTTTTGGTTCGAGCATTTAATCCATTTACATTTAAAGTGATTATTGGTGTATATGTTCCTATTGCCTTCTCTTAATTGTTTGGGGTTGATTTTGTAGATCTTTTGCTTCTTTTGTATTTCTTATTATGTAAGTCCATTTAACATTTGTTGTAAAGCTGGTTTAATGGTAATGAATTCTCTTAACTTTTGCTTGTCTGAAAAGCTTTTGATTTCTCTGTCAAGTTTGAATGAGAGCCTTGCCAGGTGCAGTGAGCTTGGTTGTAGATTTTTCCCTTTCAGTGCTTTAAATATATCCTGCCATTGCTTTCTGACCTGCTGAGTTTCTGCTGAAAGATCGGCTGTTAAACATATGGAGTTTCCCTTGTATGTTACTTGTTCCTTCTCCTTTGCTGCTTTTAATATTCTTTCTTTGTGTTTAGTCTTTGTTAGTTTGATTAGTATGTTTCTTGGTGTGTTTCTCCTTGGGTTTATCCTGTATGGGACTTTTTGTGCCTCTCAGACTGATTATTTCTTTTTCCATGTTGGGGAAATTTTCAACTATAATTTCTTCAAAGATTTTCTCATACCCCCTTTTTTTCTTCTTCTTCCTTTTCTGCTGCTGCTAAGTCGCTTTAGTCATGTCCGACTCTGGGATCCCAGAGACGGCACCCACCAGGCTCCCTCGTCCTTGGGATTCTCCAGGCAAGAACACTGGAGTGGGTTGCCATTTCCTTCTCCAATGCATGAAAGTGAAAAGTGAAAGTGAAGTTGCTCAATTGTGTCTGACTCTTAGCGACCCCATGGACTGCAGTCTACCAGGCTCCTCTGTCCATGGAATTTGCCAGGCAAGAGTACTGGAATGGGGGTGCCATTGCCTTCTCCGTTCTTCTTCTGGGACCCCTATAAGTGTAGTGTTGATGCTTTTGATATGGTCCCAGAGGTCTCTGAGACTATCCTCAGTTCTTTTCATTCTTTTTACTTTATTCTGCTCTTAAGAAGTTATTTCCACCATCTTATCTTCCAGCTCACTGATTGACTTTTCTGCTTCAGATATTCTGCTATTGATTCCTTCTAGAGTATTTTTAAATTTCAGTAGTTGTGTTGTTTGTCTCTGTATGTTTATTCTTTAATTCTTCTAAGTCTTTGTTAATTGATTCTTGCATTTCTCCATTCTGTTTTCAAGGTTTTTGATCGTCTTTACTATTGTTATTCTGAATTCTTTTTCAGGTAGTTTGCCTATTTCCTCTTCATTATTTGGACTTCTGTGTTTCTAGTTTGTTCCTTCACTTGTGTAGTATTTCTCTGCCTTTTCGTTATTATTATTATTATTTAACTTGATGTGTTTGATGTCTCCTTTTCCCAGGCTTCAAGGTTAAGTTCGTTCTTTCTTTTGGTTTCTGCCCTCCTATGCTTGGTCCAGTGGTTTGTGTAAGCTTCATATAGGCTGAGATTTATGCTGAGTTTGTTTTTTTTTTTTCCTCTGATGGGCAGGGTTGAGTGAGGTGGTAGTCCTATCTGCTGGTGATTGGATTTGTATTTTTGTTTTGTTTGTTGTTAAGATGAGGGATCCTGCAGAGGGTGCTACTGGTGGTTGGGTGATGCCGGGTCTTGTATTCAAGTGGTCTCCTTTGTGTGAGTTCTCACTATTTGATACTCCCTAGGGTTAGTTCTCTGGTAGTCTAGGGCCTTGGAGTCGGTGCTCCCATCCCAAATGCTCAGGGCTTGATCTCTGCCAATCTTTGTGAGTCTCTGGGGAGAGGTTGGAGCTGGTGGCTAGGGATGCAGAAGGCATATTTGGAGTTAGTTTTACACGCGTGTGTGGAGGTCGAATGCCATGCTGGTGGTGCCAGGTGGACGACCCACAAACTGTTGGTCTTGGAGAATCTCCAGTAGAGGCTGGGGCAGGTGACTGGGAATCTGTAGGCTTTTTGATGGTGGTTCTTCTCACCGGTTTGAGGTAATAATCTAACTGTAGTTTCAATTTGTATTTCTCTAATAATTAGTGATGCTGGGCATTTTTTAATATGCCTGTGGGCCATCTATATGCATTCTTTGGAGAAATGTCTATTTAGGTATTCTGCCCATTTCTTTTTTTTTAAATTTTTTAATTTTTTTTCTTTAATTAATTTTTATTTTTTAGTTTGTTTTGCTTTACAATACTGTATTTGTTTTGCTATACATTGACATGAATCAGCCACGAGTGTACATGAACTCCCAATCCCGACCCCCACCTCCCCCCTCCTGCCCCACACCCTCTCTCTGGATTATCCCCGTGCATCAGTCCCAAGCATCCTGCATCCCGTGTCAAACCTGGACTGGCGATTCGTTTCACTTATGATATCACACATGTTACACTGCCACTCTGCCAACACATCCCACCCTCTCCCTCTCCCACAGAGTCCAAAAGGCCATTCTATAC
>SJXQ01002614.1:91145-111116 GCA_006408695.1 Aepyceros melampus | reverse complement strand
GGACTGAACTGAACTGAAAAATGGTCAAAATATTTAAAGATACTTCACTAAAGAAGATATATGGATGATAAAAAGCACATGAAAATCTTCTTAACATCATTACTTATTAGGAAAATGCAAATTAAAAACCATAATGAAATATCACTCCATTCCCTCTAGAATGGCTAATATTAAGATGACTAATAACCTCAAACACAAAGCAAGGATGTGGGGCAACTCGAATTCCTTTTTTGTTTTTACATATTAAATTGTATTTTTATTTTTTTCCTATACTTTGCTAGTGGGAATGCAAAACGTTACAGCCACTTTGGGAGAGAGTTTGAAAGTTTCTTATAAAGTTGAATATACACTTACAAAGTTAAACATACATACGCTGAATAATTCCTTTCTAAATGTGCCCACATCCTAACCCCTGGAATTTGTGAAAGTTACTTTACATGGTAAAGGGAACAAGTTGCAGATGTGACTAAATTAAGGCTGTTTGGAGAGGAAATAAGTCTGGATTATCTGGATGGGCCTCATGTAATTTCAATGGTATTTATAAGGGCGACACAAGAGAAGTCAGAGTAAGAGGAGAAGGTAATGCAATAATGGAAGCAGATAACTGGAGTGATGAGTATGAAGATGGAAAAAGAGGCCTTCATCCATCCTCCTATATTCCACCTGAAAAAGGAATACAAGTGGCCACAAAGATATTAATTCTCTCCCACATTGATCAAAAATTCAATGCAACCCCAAAGTCTTAGCACAATTTCTTTTGGGTAAAATGTTGACAAACAGATTAATCAGATAGAGAGTTCAGGAATAAATCTTCACATATATGAACAACTTACTATTTTTAAAAACTATTTATTTTGCTGTGCTGGGTCTTTGTTGCTGCACAGGCTTTTCTCTAGTTGTGGCGAGCAGTGGCTACTCTCTAGTTGCAGTGCATAGACTTTGCTCTTGTGGTGGCTTCTCTTGTGGTGGCTTCTCTTGAGCAGGGCTCTAGAGCTCTAGAGCAGGGCTCGAGAGCTTCATTAGTTGCAGCACATGGATTCAGTAGTTGCAACTCGAGGGCTCAGTAGTCCTGGTGCATGGGCTTTAGTTGTGTGCAGCATGTGGAATCTTCCCAGACCAGGAATTGAACCAGTGTTCCTTGCATTGCAAGGTAGATTCTTATCCACTGTACCATCAAGGAAGTCCATGAACAACTTACTTTTTAAAAACAAGGGTGCAAAGGCAATGTAGTGGAGAAAGAATAGCCTTTTCAAAATCTGGTATGTAATAATTTGTTACACACGCACAAAACAAAAACAAAACAAAACAAAAGGAACTTGGGTCCAAGCCTCACACCATATGGTGAGGACCATATACCAAAACTAATACAAAATGGATCATAAAATAAATGTAAAACCTATAATTATAAAACTAGAATAAGGGCTTCCTGGTGCCTCAGTGGTAAAGAATCCGCCTGCCAATACAAGAGACATGGTTCGATTTCTTATCTGGGAAGATCCCACATGCCACAGAGCAGCTGAGTCTGTGAGCCACAACTACTCAGCCTGTGCTCTAGAGCCTGGGAGCTGCAACTACTAAAGCCCTTGACCCCTACATCCTGTTGTCTCCAACAAGAGAAGCCACCGCCATGAGAAGCCCACATGCCTGCCAATACAAGAGACATGGTTCGATTTCTTATCTGGGAAGATCCCACATGCCACAGAGCAGCTGAGTCTGTGAGCCACAACTACTCAGCCTGTGCTCTAGAGCCTGGGAGCTGCAACTACTAAAGCCCTTGACCCCTACATCCTGTTGTCTCCAACAAGAGAAGCCACCGCCATGAGAAGCCCACACACCACAACTAGAGAGTAGCCCCCACTTGCTACAACTAGGAAAAGTCCAGGCAGCAAGGAAGACCCAGCACAGCCAAAAGTAAATACATAAATAAAATTATTTTTAAAAAACTAGAAGAAAACATGGAAAAAGCTTTGTGACTGAGTTAGCATAATCCATTAAAAACCAAACTGATAAACTGTGTGCTGTGCTAAGTCGCTCAGTTGTGTCCGACTCTTCGTGACCCCATGGCCTGTAGCCCGCTAGGCTCCTCTGTCCATGGAATTCTTCAGGCAAGAATACTGGAGTAGGGTGCCATTTCTTACTCCAGGGGATCTTCCCAACCCAGGGATCAAACCCAGGTCTCCTGCATTGCAGGCAGATTCTTTACAACTGAGCCACCAGAGAAGCCCAAACTGATAGACTTCATCAAAATTAAGAACTGCTCTTCCAAAGAGACTTGTGATGAAAAGACAAGCCACAGACTGGGAGAAAAATCTCTGCAGAGAATATATCTGATAAAGGATTTGTATTCAGAGTATATAAAAACTCTCAATACCCCAAAATAAGAAAACAACTGACCCAATAAAAATATGGCCAAAAGATTTGGCAGGACACTTCACCAAAGAAGATATATGAGTGGCAAATAAGCACATGAAAAGATGTTCAACATCATTGGTCCTTGAGAAAATGCATATTAAACTACAGTGAGATATCACTTGACACTTATCAGAATGGCTAAAATTAAAGAAATTGATGATGTCAAGGAAATGAAAGCCTATATCCACACAAAGACTGTACATAAATGTTCAAAATAGTAGTTTCATTTGTAATAGCTCCAAGCTGGATACAACTCAAATGTTCATTACAGGTGACTTACCCAACATGGATAAACAAATTGTGGTGTATCCAAACAATGAAATATACTATTCAGATCAGTACGTGTAACAACACAAACAAATCTCCAAATAATTATGTTGAATGAAAGAACCTAGACAAAAAAACAGCACATGCTATTTGATTCCACTTATACAGAACTCAAGAAAATGCAAACTAATTTATACTGACAGAAAGCAGATCACAGTTGCTTACAGATGGGGCTGGGAAAGGCATAAGGCAGGGACTACTGTGGTATGAAGAAACTTATGGGGATGGCAGAGTACATATTCACTACTTTGTGGTGATGGTTTTATGGGTGTATATGTACATCAAAACTTCTCAAATTGTCCTTTCAATATATACAATTTATCATATGTCTACTATACCTCAACAAAGCAGTTGAAATTTAAAAAATTAAGATTTGTGTATTGTGTATTGAGAATATTGTTCCTTGGCCCAATTTTCTATCTGAGGGTTATAACCATAGTCATGCTTGACTAGGAACTCATCATTTATTAGTTATCAGAGGCAGAAGAGCAGGGATTAAAAGGCTCAGTTATTTTTCTCTTCTTTGAAAACAATTTATCTTTTTACTTGCAGAATTAAACTTCTTCAGTCAATGTACTTCAAAATTCAGCAACAATGTTTTGCATTTTAGTAAATCAGGAAGGAAATAAATGAAAGAAAAAACATAAAACTTAAATTTGAAAAATTTTATCATACTGCTTTGTCCATTATCATTGTTGGTCTCTCATCTCAGTCTGGCCAAAATACAATTAAAGTATTATTAATTTCACTAGCATGGAGCGTCAAGTCTAGAATGGAATGATAGAAGAAAATGGAGTTTTGTCAGAAAAGGAATGTCACTCTATAATTCACTTGCCTGCTACAATTCCCTGTTCCAGCTATTCTTCACGAGCAAAGGCAAACATTTAAGATATTTAAAGAGTCATGTCCCTTTCTGAAAAGACAAAGAGTAGCAACAATAATGGCATATGAAAAATTAATCAGAGTGAAGCTCCAAATATGGGAAACACTGGTGTGAGGTTCAAGTTCAGTCAGTTTAGTTCAGTCGCTCAGTCGGGTCTGACTCTTTGCAACCCCATTGACTGCAGCACGCCAGGCCTTCCTGTCCATTGCCAACTCCTGGAGTTTACTCAAACTCATGTCCATTGAGTTGTTGATACCATTCAACCATCTAATCCTCTGTTGTCCCCTTCTCCTCCTTCAATCTTTCCCAGCATCAGGGTCTTTTCAAGTGAGTCAGTTCTTCGCATCAGGTGGCCAAATTATTGGAGTTTCAGCTTCAGCATCAGTCCTTCCAATGAATATTTAGGACTGACTTCTTTTAGGATGAACTGGTTGGATCTCCCTGCAGTCCAAGGGACTCTCAAGAGTCTTCTCCAACATTACAGTTCAAAAGCATCAATTCGTCAGCACTCAGCTTTCTTTATAGTCCAATTCTCACATCCATACATGACTACTGGAAAAACCATAGCTTTGACTAGATGAACCTTCCTTGGGAAAGTAATGTCTCTGCTTTTTAATATGCTGTTATGCATAAAAGCGTCTTTTAATTTCATGGCTGCAATCACCATCTGATTTTGGAGCTGAAGAAAATAGTCTGTCACTGTTTCCATTGTTTACCCATCTATTTGCCATGAAGTAATGGGACCAAATGCTATGATCATAGTTTTCTGAATGTTGAGCTTTAAGCCAACTTTTTCTTTCTCCTCTTTCACTTTCAACAAGAGGCTCTTTAGTTCCTCTTCACTTTCTGCCATAAGCGTGATATCATCTGCCTATCTGAGGTTATTGATATTTCTCCCAGCATTCTTCATTCCAGCTTGTGCTTCATCCAGCCCAGTGTTTCTCATGATGTACTCTGCATGTAAGTTAAATAAGCAGGGTGACAATATACAGCCTTGTCATACTCCTTTCCCGATTTGAAACCAGTCTTTTGTTCCATGTCCAGTTCTAACTGTTGCTTCCTGACCTGCATACAAATTTCTCAAGAGGGAGGTCAGGTGGTCTGGTATTCCCATCTCTTTCAGAATTTTCCACAGTTTCTTGTGATCCACACAGTCAAAGGCTTTGGCATAGTCAATAAAGCAGGAGATATTTTTCTGGAATTCTCTTGCTTTTTCAATGATCCAACGGATGTTGGCAATTTGATCTCTGGTTCCTCTGCCTTTTCTAAAACCAGCTTGAACATCTGGAAGTTCACGGTTCACGTATTGCTGAAGCCTGGCTTGGAGAATTTTGAGCATTACTTTACTAGCGTGTGAGATGAGTGCAATTGTGCAGTAGTTGGAGCATTCTTTGGCATTGCGTTTCTTTGGGATTGGAATGAAAACTGACCTTTGCCAGTCCTGTGGCCACTGCTGAGTTTTCCAAATTTGCTGGCATATTGAGTGCAGCACTTTCATAGCATTACCTTTTAGGATTTGAAATAGGTCCACTGGAATTCCATCACCTCCACTAGCTTTGTTTGTAGTGATGCTTCCTAAGCCCCACTCGACTTCACATTCCAGAATGTCTGGCTCTAGGCTGGTGATCACATGATTGTGACTATCTGGGTTGTGAAGATCTTTTTTGTATAATTCTTCTGTGTATTCTTGCCACCTCTTCTTAATATCTTCTGCTTCTGTTAGGTCCATACCATTTCTATCCTTTATTGTGCCCATCTTTGCATGAAATGTTCCCTTGGTATCTCTAATTTTCTTGACGAGATCTCTAGTCTTTCCCGTTCTGTTGTTTTCCTCTGTTTTTTTGCCCTGTTCACTGAGGAAGGCTTCCTTAACTCTCCTTGCTATTCTTTGGAACTCTGCATTCAAATGGTATACCTTTCCTTTTCTCTTTGCCTTTCACTTTTTTTTTAATTAATTTTTATTTTTTAGTTTGTTTTGCTTTACAATACTGTATTCGTTTTGCTATGCATTGACATGAATCAGCCACGAGTGTACATGAACTCCCAATCCCGACCCCCACCTCCCCCCTCCTGCCCCACGCCTTTTCTCTGGATTATCCCCGTGCATCAGTCCCAAGCATCCTGCATCCTGCATCGAACCTAGACGATGCAGGCGATTCGTTTCACTTATGATATCATACATGTTACACTGCCACTCTCCCATATCATCCCACCCTCTCCCTCTCCCACAGAGTCCAAAAGGTTGTTCTATACATCTGTGTCTCTTTTGCTGTCTTGCGTACAGGTTTATCATTACCATCTTTCTAAATTCCATATATATGTGTAAGTATACTGTATTGGTGTTTTTCTTTCTGGCTTACTTCACTCTGTATAATCGGCTCCAGCTTCATCCACCTCACTTTTCTTTGGACTTCCCTGGTGGCTCAGATGGTAAAGTGTATGTCTACAATGCGGGAGACCCAAGTTCAAGCCCTGGGTCAGGAAGATCTCCTGGAGAAGGAAATGACAACCCACTCCAGTATTCTTGCCTGGAAAATCCCATGGACAGAAGAGCCTGAGCCTGGTACGCTCCTCTGTCCATGGGGTCACAAAGAGTTGGACACAACTGAGCGACTTCACTTTTTCTCTTCTATTCACAGCTATTTGTAAGGCCTCCTCAGACAATCATTTTGTCTTTTTGCATTTCTTTTTCTTGGGGATGGTCTTGATCACTGCCTCCTGTACAATGTCACGAACCTCTGTCCATATTTCTTCAGGCACTTTGTCTATCATATCTAATCCCTTGAATCTATTTGTCACTTCACATATAATCATAAGGGATTTGACTTAGGTCATACCTGAATGGTCTAGTGGTTTTCTTCAATTTAAGGTTCAAGTTAATGTTCTTTTATTTTTGTTTATGGATGTCCAATTGTTCAAGCACCATTTGTTGAGAAGACTATTCTTCCTTCATTTAATTGCTTTTGCATATTTGTAAAAACAAATCAGTTTGGTGTATTTATTTTGATTTATTTCTGGGTTCTATCTTGTTCTGTCGATCTATATGTCTATTCCTCTACCAATTCACACTGTCTTTATTACTGTGGCTATATGGTATGTTAACATCAGGTAGAGGTATAATTTCCACTTTATTCCTGTTTTTCAAAATGTAGCTATTCTAGCTCCTTTGCCTTTCCATATAACTTTTCTGAAGTTTAATAAAAATTACAAAAAGGATTTTACTCCACAATTACACAGTTTGATGAATTTTGTACTGTAAATTGCTAAACAATTTTCTATGTCTTCTTATAACTCCTAGATAATGTACTCTTGGAGCTTAATATTTTAGTTCTATTTTGACATTATATCTGGGATCTTCTAGTTTGCTTCTAAACCTGGAGAGAAAATCCTGGGCATGTCTTTGTGTATGCACAAACACAGCAACTGGGGTGTTCTTTTCCCCACCATTTACCCCATTCTACCTCCATGCTTAGAAAAAGCCACGAGGGTGGAGGAGATTTATGTAGCATAGAACAGTTTCACTTTTTCCTATCATTCTTGCTGGGCCACAAAATTATCATTATCAGAGAGAGTGAGATTAAAAGTATCTGTTCCTTTAGAATTTGCCTGAGGTTTTCTAACGTGAAAAATCTAACTACGGGTGGAATGTAATACACTAGCCTTCTTTTAGTTGCTGCTGCTGCTAAGTCGCATCAGTCGTGTCCGACTCTGTGCAGCCCCATAGACGGCAACCCAACAGGCTCCTCTGTCCCTGGGATTCTCCAGGCAAGAACACTGGAATGGGCTGCCATTTCCTTCTCCAGTGCATGCAAGTGGAAAGTGAAGTTGCTCAGTTGTGTCCAACTCTTAGCAAACCCATGGACTGCAGCCCACTAGGCTCCTCTGTCCATGGGATTCTCCAGGCAAGAGTACTGGAGTGGGGTGCCATTGCCTTCTCCCTCCATATAACTTTTATTTTTTTTTCAATAATAGAACTATTTTATTAAACATATGAACATCCTTATTTTGTACAACACGCATTTCTTTCTTTCCTCTGTCCCAGGAAGCCAGTGCTCTACAACCCCATGTTTATAAAAACACACTTTGGCAGCTACTATGACAAGGTGAAAAAAGTGCAATTCTGAAAGTAACAACACATAACCAAAGTGGGGAACAAAGAAAGGCAGAGGTGAGTGGGCCCAGTGCTGCTCATGTTCTCTCAAGAGGAAACAATTTTAGAACAGAAACTCTTGAGCGTTATTTAAGTAGTACTGCCCAACTCTCTTGGTAGCACCTCTCTTTCAATTCCATTTATCTTGATGTTGTAACTAACTAATCTGTTACTTCTTTAAGAAATTCTGCCCTGGTTTATATCCTTTTCAGTGGCCCATACCCCTTTGAGCTTCAAAAACACAGAAGTCGCTCAGTCGTGTCCGACTCTTTGCGACCCCATGGATTGTAGCCCACCAGGCTCCTTGGACCATGGGATTTTCCAGGCATGAATACTGGAGTGGGTTGCCGTTTCCTTCTCCAGTCCATATAACTTTTAGAATAAGCTTGTTCATATCTACACAAAAATCTTTCTGGGATTTTGATGGGAATTGTGTTAAGCCTGTATATCAACTTAGAAATAATTGATACTTTTACTATATTGTCGGCCCATTCATGAACACAGCATATCTCTCCATTTATTTAAATCCTTGATTTCTTTCATCCATATTTAAAATTTTTTTAGCATACAGATTATTTACATGATTTTTTTAGATTTGTACCTGGGTGGGGCTATTTTTGGTATTGATTTGAGGTGGTATTCTTTTTCAGTTTCCATATGCTTATTGCTAGTATACAGAAAGATTGATTTCGGGGTATTCACCTTGTACTCTACAAACTTGTTGAACTCATTGGTTTTAGAAGTTCTTTTTTTTTTTTTTTGGTAGATTCCTTGGGATTTTCTATGTAGACATTCATTCCATCTGCAAATAGGAATGGTTTCCATTCTTTCTGATATATAAACATCTTATTTCTTTTTATCATTTTTATTGCACTGGCTAGGACTCACAGTGCTCTGTTGAATAAGAGTGGTGAAAGTGGTGAAATTCTTGCCTCGTTCCTGACCCTAGGGAAAAAGATTCAATTTTTACTCTTAAGTATGATGTTAGCTGGGGGCTTCCCTGGTGTCTCAGACAGTAAAGAATCTTCCTGCAATGTAGGAGACCCAGGTTCAATCCCTGGGTGGGGAAGATTCCCTGGAGAAGGGAATGGCTACCCACTCCAGTATTATTGCCTGGAGAACTTCATGGACAGAGGAGCCTACTGGGCTACAGTCCATGGGATTGCAAAGAGTCAGACATGACTGAGCAACTAACACTTTCACTTATAATGTTAGCTATAGGGTTTTTTTTTTAAATAATTTTTTTCAATGCTCTTTATCAAGGTAAGGAAGTCCCCCTACATTGCTAGTTTGCTGAGAGTGTTTATTATGAATGAGTGTTTAATTTTGTTAAATGCTTTTTCTGCATCCATTATATTATCAGGCGATTATTCTACTTTAGCCTGTTGATATGATTTTAAATATTTTACCTTTACATCCTGGAATAAACCCCACTTGGTTATGGTGTATATACTTCTTTTTATAAATTGCAGGATTCGATTTGCTAAAATTTTTTGAAGATTTTTGTGTCTAAGTTTATGAGTGATGCTATTCTATAGTTTTCTTTTTACACTGCTTTGGCCTGGTTTGGGTATTATTATATTGTCCTCAAAATGAGTTAGAAAGTATTTCCTCCTCAACTTTCTGGAAGAGTTTCTGTACATTAGTGCTAAAACTCAAAGAATTTTAAAGCTGGAAGGCACTGTTGAAATCACTGATTACTGACTGGGACCTTTATTTGACTACAGGGACACCTGTGTGTGTGTGTGTGTGTGTGTGTGTGTTAGTTGCTTAGTCGTGTCCGACTGTTTGCAATCCCATAGACTGTAGCCCACCAGGCCCCTCTGTCCATGGGATTCTCCAGGCAAGAACACTGGAGTGGGTTGCCATTTCCTTCTCCAACAGGGACACCAGAGACCTCATTTTTTTCTCTCCAGGTAACCAAATTCAATTGCAGATTTCTATAGCTTGGAGGATTACAAAGGAATTCTATTCTTGACCAGAATACAAAGAAGATAGTATGTTCAGAAGGAGCAGAACAGTCATTTCTTAACTAAGTTGCTATTTGCTCTCTTTATTGCACTATAAAACCAGGAAATTACAAATAAATTCAAATGTTGAGTACAGAACGAACCAAAGCAGTAAGAGCTGGTCCTTGGTTGGTTTTCCCCAGAAGCTGACTCTGAGGCAAGGACTTCAGTGCAAGTAGCTTATTTAGAAGGTATAAAAATAAACAAATCCCTCAGTAGGAGAATGAGGAAGTTATTGGGAAGGTAAGACATGGAAGGCAGGGCAGCAAACAGAGTGAATTATTAAGTCTATTGCCACTATGGGTGACTGGAACTTAATCGTGTTGTGGAAAATGTGAGAACCAATTTAAGGCATATACACCTCAGTGACCCCACCAAAGACAGGAGCTGGGATATTTATATACCAAGTTCCTTTAGGCATTGAATTAGTCTCACTCTTGAGACTCTCAGGCATTAATTGCCTGGCACTTCTGCCCTGCTGTGTAAAAATCAGCAGCAGAATGCCCTAAACAAAGGTCAGCCTGCTTACCAAACAAAAACCAAACACATAAACACACAAAACAAAAACAACAGTTTTACCTGTTGGTCCCAATATTTATATTTTTTTAAATCCACTCTTTTCTTTTTTTTTTCTGGTTCTTCATCTCTCTATAATGACAATTCTCAAAATTACATTCTCTCTGGTTTACATTTAAAAAGTTGTTTACCATTAGTACCCTGCAGTGGTCTTCTTAATGATGCTCTTAAATATTAATATACAATTTGATGAATAAGAAGAAAAAAGGTGGTTAGGGCTTGGTAAATTGGAAGTTAGGCTGTGTTCATGAAAGTGGTAAAGGCAAGGGGATGCATGGAGGACATCTACAGCATTTGCCGTAGCTGGGAAGGGGGATCACATTTTGGAGACAGTGAAATTACCTTACAGAGAAAGATTTGTGTGATTTTATTAGGAAAATATGAATATCATGGGACTTCCCTGGTGGTCCAGTGGTAAGACTCCATGCTTCCAATGCAGGAGGTGTGGGTTCCATCCCTTGTTGGGGAACTAAGATCTTACATGCCCCTCGATGTGGCCAAAAGAAAGAAAATGAATATCATGAGTTAATTTATTCCAAAATTACTCAAACTACAGAAACATATTTCAGGGAGTAACCTGTAAAATTTTGTCAAAAATAATATCCCTTTGATGCTATGCCTTAAGAAATAATCTGTGAAGGCAATAAGGGACTGGCAATGCATAGTCTTTGCACAGAGCATTTTTATTCACTTTCAAACAAACCTGAATATCATCATCTGATCCTATGTAGCATGTTAAAAGAATCATATCAATTTACATGCACCACACGAGAAAGTACTCTGAATGAGGAAAAAGCAATGGATTGTATGCTGAGAATAACCTATGGATTAATATTTAAAGTTTCTCAAGATGATATCATAATAAAACTCCCTGGGACAGACAGTATAATGGCATTAGTCATAGATTTCCGGAAATGCTGATCCAACATCTTTTAACACTGGAGGATTTTTTTTTTTATTTATAGAAAGTTGTAGTAATTATTGATCCAATATATGCTCAGGCTGTGTTTGGTTTTTTCTTAATACTCCATGGCAGAATGGTATAATTTTTGATATTTATTTTTTTAGTCTTGTCCCTAACCATCATTGATATTTTCACTTTTAGAAGTTTCTCATATCTCTGCAAATGTTGGAGAATATAATTTGACAGGTTAATTTTATGCCAAAGATTGTCAAAATTTAATATTAGCAGGGAGAAATGAATATTCACTTTTCCAAAAATACAGAAGGAAATGACTTACTCTTGGAGAACTTTTAAAAATGATACATATGAATATTTTAAACTTAATGTCATTCCTATGAATCATAGCTGAATATAATACTGTAAATTTATAGAGAGGGGTTGAGACTTTTTGGTATTTGGGTAATCTTCATTCTTTCTTATCTTTCTGGTCCACAAATCTGAGCATATTACCTTACTTCCAAACAAAGATTGAATGTGGAGGTGAAGTAAATTCTTGTTACTAAAACCTCATTAATTTTATAAACATAATATATATATGTAAAACAATCACTATACACTATGAAAATAAGCCACAAAAACTATTCTAAATTAAATCACTTTAAATAATTTAGCCTAGTACTATTTATGAACAAGAAACCTTGATGTTTGATTTAAAGCAAATCAACAGTACTTTGAGTTGTTAGTATTATTCTAGAAATAATTAGCATTGGTGGTTCGGATGGTAAAGAATCCACCTGCAATTCAGGAGACATGAGTTCAATCCCTGGGTCAGGAAGAGCCCCTGGAGAAGGGAGCAGCTACCCATTCCAGTATTCTTGCCTGGAGAATTACATGGACAGAGGAGCCTGGCAGGCTATAGACCATGGGACTGCAAGGAGTCGGACATGACTGAGAGTCTAACACTTTCAAGGAGACTGTATTATTGCTTAATCATGGGAAAAAGTTACAGAGAGCATCAAGTACTAAAATCTTATTATTCTGTATCCTTTTTTAAACTTAAGATTTTTTTTTTTGGCCATACCACCTGGTTGGCAGGATCTTAGTTCCTCAACCAGGGATCAAACCTCAGCCTCAGCAATGAAAGCACTGAGTTCTAACAACTGAACTGCCAGGGAATTCCCAGGTTCTGAACATTTAGAATCATGTAATCAATTTCCCTCCTTTTCTTTCTAAAAAATCATTTACTGTTGCATTCCTATAAACTGTTCCTATAAAATCTGCAATCACTGTCAGTGGTGTTTGTTAATGTATTAGCTTTGAAAAGCAAACAGAGGTTTCTACATGAGTGGTTATGCAGTTAATAATTTCTTCAGGAAGGCATTGCTGCACTACTTCTATGCTATTATAAAGAGTCCCTCTGTTGGTTAATATATATTTCATGTATAAGACCTAACACTTTTGCAGATGCCTCCTGAGTTGGTGACCAAGCTAATGCTATAGACGGAAGTATAACAATTTGTCCCTCAAGAAGATTCCATCAGTTACCTGAAAATAGTAAGTCCTTAAAAATTACTTCATATTTTTATAGCATCCTATTCAGGAGTTAACTGTGGCTCAGATCATTAACTCCTTATTGCCAACTTCAGATTGAAATTGAAGAAAGTTGGGAAAACCACTAGACCATTCAGGTATGACCTAAATCAAATCCCTTACGATTATACAGTAGAAGTGACAAATAGATTTAAGAGACTAGATCTGACAGAACTGATGAACTATGGATGGAGGTTTGTGACATTGTATAGGAGACAGGAATCAAGATCATTCCCAAGAAAAAGAAATGCAAAAAAGCAAAATGGCTGTCTGAGGAGGCCTTACAAGTAGCTGCAAAAAGAAGAGAAATGAAAAGCAAAGGAGAATAGGAAAGATATTAACATCTGAATGCAGAGTTCCAAAGAATAGCAAGAAGAGATAAGAAAGCCTTCTTCAGTGAACAGGGCACAGAAAGAGAGGAAAACAATAGAATAGGAAAGTCTAGAGATCTCTTCAAGAAAATTAGAGATACCAAGAGAACATTTCATGCAAAGATGGGCTCGATAAAGGACAGAAATGGTATGGACCTAACAGAAGCAGAAGATATTAAGAAGAGGTGGCAAGAATACACAGAGGAACCGTACAAAAAAAATCTTCACGACTCAAATAATCATGATCATGTGATCATTCACCTAGAGCCAGACATTCTGGAATGTGAAGTCAAGTGGGGCTTAGGAAGCATCACTACGAACAAAGCTAGTGGAGGTGATGGAATTCCAGTGGAGCTATTTCAAATCCTGAAAGATGATGCTGTGAAAGTGCTGTACTCAATATGCCAGCAAATTTGGAAAACTCAGCAGTGGCCACAGGACTGGAAAAGGTCAGTTTTCATTCCAATTCCAAAGAAAGGAATGCCAAAGAATGCTCAAACTACTGCACAATTGCACTCATCTCACATGCTAGTAAAGTAATGCTCAAAATTCTCCAAGCCAGGCTTCAGCAATACGTGAACCGTGAACTTCCAGATGTTCAAGCTGGTTTTAGAAAAGCAGAGGAACCAGAGATCAAATTGCCAACATCTGCTGGATCATGGAAAAAGCAAGAGAGTTCCAGAAAAACATCTATTTCTGCTTTATTGACTATGCCAAAGCCTTTGACTGTGTGGATCACAAAAGACTGTGGAAAATTCTGAAAGAGATGGGAATACCAGATCACCTGACCTGCCTCTTGAGAAATTTGTATGCAGGTCAGGAAGCAACAGTTAGAACTGGACATGGAACAAGAAACTGGTTTCAAATCGGGAAAGGAGTATGTCAAGGCTGTATACTGTCACCCCACTTATTTAACGTATATGAGAAATGCTGGGCTGGATGAAGCACAAGCTGGAATGAAGATTGCTGGGAGAAATATCCATAACCTCAGATATGCAGATGACACCACCCTTATGGCAGGAAGTGAAGAGGAACTAAAGAGCCTCTTGTTGAAAGTGAGAGAGGAGAATGAAAAAGTTGGCTTAAAACTCAACACTCAGAAAACTAACATCATAGCATCCGGTCCCATCACTTCATGGCAAATAGATGGGTAAACAGTGGAAACAGTGACAGACTTTATTTTCTTGGGCTCCAAAATCACTACAGATGGTGATTGCAGCCATGAAATTAAAAGATGCTTACTCCTTGGAAGCAAAGTTATGACCAACCTAGACAGCATATTAAAAAGCAGAGACATTATTTTGCCAAAGGGTCCATCTAGTCAAGGCTATGTTTTTTCCAGTAGTCATGTATGGATGTGAGAGTCGGACTATAAAGAAAGCTGAGTGCCAAAGAATTGATGCTTTTGAACTGTAGTATTGGAGAAGATTCTTGAGAGTTCCTTGGACTGTAAGGAGATACAACCAGTCCATCCTAAAGGAGATCAATCCTGAGTGTTCATTTGAAGGACTGATGTTGAAGCTGAGACTTCAATACTTTGGCCACCTGATGGGAAGAACTGACTCATTTAAAAAGACTCTGATGTTGGGAAAGATTGAAGGCAGGAGGAGAAGGGGATGACAGAGGATGAGATGGTTGATGGCATCACTGACCCATTGGACATGGGTTTGAATAAACTCTGGGAGTTGGTGATGGACAGGGAGGCCTGGCGTGCTGCAGTCCATGGGGTAGCAGAGTTGGACACAACTGAGCAACTGAACTGAACTGATTCAGGCATATAATAAATGTTCAATATATATATCTGCTGAATTAGTATTTTCATTATTGTCATTGTTGTTGATAATAAAGAATGAGTCTAGATCTACCTACCAATTTACAGGGAATACACAGGGTGGAAGAACATGTTAAGCAACGCCATGGGAATTCAATCAGCAAAATCCAGATCATGGGATATGCTAGAGATAAATGATCCAGTTTTGACAACAAATTTTAAGGAGAAAAAAAGGTGAATGGAGAACCTGCAGATTAAAAAGAGGTAATAGCCATGTAAAAATAATAAGCAAAACTAAACCATAGTGTTTATGGATGCATGCTTAGGTGGTGAAACTATAAAGTAATGAAATGGTTAACATAAAAGTCAGAAGTATGGTTACTCTCAGGAAAAGGGGAACAGTTAGAGAGCCTCTGAAGTGGTTAGCCATGGTTCTTTTTCTGACGTGGATTATCGTTACAAAAGTGTCTTGGCTTCTAATAATTCATTAAACTGTGTATCAGTCATACAGCTTTCTATTGATGTGTTATATTTAACAATAAAAAAGTTTAAGAAATAAACAAGAAAGACATATATTTTCAAGTTAGTTTCCAACCTGATTTCATGACACAGAGTTGAGAAGATACGTCCAGTAGCACAACATTGTATAGTATTTCCATTAGACAGATAAAATAGATATAAATAACAGCAAGGTCACAGATCACAGTAAAATAAGGAGGAAGTGATGAGTTTTGAGTAACTAACTGTGCTTCTAATATAATAGTTTACTTAATTGTAAGCCTATACATTTAATTTTTAATAATGGCTATATTTAACAACTGGTTTATGAACTTCCTGGAAATTTAACAACCAGCTTGAGCAAGCTAAATATGAGCTGCTCTGACACACTCTGTCTGCATCCAAACAATTCTCTTGCTTTCTTGTATTTTTAAAAAAAAACTTTAGTTTTTAAAATCAAATGTATACTTGCACAGAGTTTTAGAAGTCAAAGAGTTCTACAATGATTGCTGTAAAATCCAATAGACCACTCCTCTTTTTTCCATTTTCTGATTCATAGAGGCAACCATTTCAATTCCTTTATTGGATTCTGTCTTCACATGGCTGTCTTCTTATACAGACGCCAGTCCTATTGCTTTAGGGGCCCACCCTATTCTAGGATGACCTCATCTTAAGTAATTACATCTGCAACAATTCTGTTTCCAAATAAGGTCACATTCTGAGGTACTGGGACTTCAACATATATATTCTAGGGAAGAAGATGGGACACAATTCAACCCATAACAGTGGGAAAGGGATTTGATATTTTCATTGTGTCTTAAACAGATTTTCACCCAATTCTTACTCCTTCACTTCACCCCCACTTCCAAAAATAACCTGTTAGCTGTTGCCATTTCCCAGATCTTTTAGGGGTTGCATGGTGTAAACTAGTTTGCTTCTTAGCTTTCCTTAGTCTGTTTAAGATACAGTTTTCTTAGATATGTTAACTATGTCAAAAACTCATGTTTCATAACTAACAAAATTTTTTCACTGCTTTCTCTTTATCATTGAAAGTTTATGCCTTAAAAAATCTTTTTACTGTTATTTTTGTGGGGTTTATGGGGGGAGAAGAGACTAAGATAGATATTCAAGCCAGTATTTTTAGTCAGAAGTCCTTCTATATGTATCTTAACTGTCCCCTCAAAGGGTGCCTTCTTTCTTAATTCTTTCACATCTCAAACCACAACAAAGCTTTTTAGGGAAAGAGTTTCTCTAACCTCTATATATGTGAATACTGGCAGGATAGAGAGAGATGGGGTAGGGAGTGAGAACCAGATTTGGCTGATTTAAACTCATACTCTATGATACCACTCAGCCTCCATGAAGTGGATAAACAAGAATAAATATAGTACTCACCACTCAAAAAGAGAATGGCGGAAAGCAATCTGACAATGCATGTAAATAGCTATAAAAATGTTTAAAACTTATGATGCAGTAGGTAGTGCAATTCTCGGCATTTTATCCTAAGGAGATAATTCAACAGAATTAAATGACAATATGTGGACTTTTACTTATGAGAAAATGATACACTAAATATTCTGAAAAACCATCTCACTGCAAAAACCATAGAAACCCTAGATAAAATAAAATAAAAAATCTTTTAAAAGGATAGTTGAACTTGTGAGGAAAATCCTCAGGAGTGAAAAATAAAGAGGGAGCTACAAACTAGCATGGTAAGTGACTGATGGCCCTGAGCACATCTGTCACTCTCAGGAACCTAAAATCTCACGTTTTAATGACCTCATGTATGTGGGAGACAAGATCCTGGGCTCAGACAGGTTGGGACTGAGACCTTCACATAAAGCCAGCCTCTCAAAGGACAATAAGGTAAAATAAAATGGGGACAGAAAAGACAGAATGTGGGACAATCTTCAGTATAATTGAAGAGCACAAAATACAAAGAGAAAATCTTTCAAGATTCAAGAGAGAAAAGAGAGAGCATCTAAAAGTCACAGCTACTAGGCTGGCAGCAACAGGGGAACAACAACTTCAGACTGCTGAGAGAAAACCATTGTCACTGTAGCCTTTGATAACTACAGAAATCAAGCATTTAATAATATTTAAGAATAAGGGTGAAATGAGGACATTTTCAGAAAACAAAAAACTGAGTTATCAATAAAAGATGTGCATTAAAGGAACTTTCAAGAGTATTCATCAGGACAAAGAAAAATGATCTCAGAAAAAAGTCAGATTTATAAAACAACAATGATGTCTAATTTGGAGGTTAGAAACAAGGTGGTGCTACAATATTGGAGAATAAGAACTTTTAAGACAAGGGGATGCTGATTAGCATTCTCAGACCTTTGGATACTTTGGTAAAGAGAGTGGAGATTCAGGTTTCAAGTACACATGATAAATTTTAAGAATAATCACTAAGAATAAAAATAAGTTATAAATCCAAAATAATAAAGGGGGGAAATATGGAATCAAAAGAACAATCTGAAAGAAAACAGGAAAAAGGAGAAAAGACAAAAACCAGGACAGATAGCACAAAATAAAACGGCAAACATGATTCCACATATCAACAATTAATTAAAATACCAATAAAGTATAACTTTAAAACCACCAGTTAAAAGCCTTAAACTGTTTAACTTGTTTAAAACCACCAGTTAAAATCTTTAGATTGGATTAAAACAAAACTAAACAATCCATATATTTGCTGTTATCCTAGAGTAAACCTGGGTTTCAGTGGTAAAGAATCTGCCTTCCAAGGCAGGAAACGTGAATGCAAACTCTTGGGAGGATCCCCTGAAGAAGGAAATGGTAATCTACTCCAGGATTCTTGCCTGGGAAATACCTTGGACAGAGGACCCTGGCAGGCTGCAGTCCTAAGGGTCACAAAAGAGTCAGACCCGACTTCACAACTAAACAACAAGAGTAAATCTAAAACACAAAGACATGGTATCAGTTCAGCTCAGTCGCGCAGTCGTGTCTGACTCTTTGCAACCCCATGAATCGCAGCACGCCAGGCCTCCCTGTCCATCACCAATTCCCAGAGTTCACTCAGACTCACGTCCATCGAGTCAGTGATGCCATCCAGCCATCTCATCCTCGGTCGTCCCCTTCTCTGGCCCCCAATCCCTCCCAGCATCAGAGCCTTTTCCAATGAGTCAACTCTTCGCATGAGGTGGCCAAAGTACTGGAGTTTCAGCTTTAGCATCATTCCTTCCAAAGAAATCCCAGGAATAATTAATGCTAGCTGCTGTAACAAATCACTCTTAGGATCCCTGGGGCTTAATGCAACAAAGTTTATTTCTTGCTCACATCACAGTTCATCAGGTCAGGGTGCTGTTTTGTTGCTTCTTGAATCAGTGACATAGGAATCTAAGATCTTTCAATCCTAGTTCTACCATTTTGGAGTTTATTTTTTGCTCTGAGCCAATATGAGCTCAGTTGTGTCTGACTCTTTGGGACTCTATGACTTAGTCCATGGAACTCTCCAGGCCAGCATACTGGAGGAAATCAGTCCTGAATATTCATTGGAAGGAGTGATGCTGAAGCTGAAACTCCAATACTTTGGGCACCTGATGCAAATAACTGGCTCATTTGAAAAGACTCTGATGCTGGGAAAGGTTGAAGGAAGGAGAAGGGGAAGATAGAGGATGAGATGGTTGGATGGCATCACCAACTCAATGGACATGAGTTTGAGTAAACTCTGGGAGTTGGCGATGGACAGGGGGGCCTGGCATGCTGCAGTCCATGGGGTTGCAAAAAGTTGGACACACCTGAGTGACTGAACCAAATTGTACTGAGCCATATAAGCAGGGGAAAGAGAGCATCAAAGACCATGCATAACATTTTGGGGACCAGTCCTAGAAGGGGTATACATCACTTCTGCCCACATTCCTCTGGTGGTCCCAAAATAACTGTAAAAAGATTTGGGAAATGTATCTTGTGTTCACAGGAAGAGGAAATGGAATCAGTGAACATCTAGCCAGTCTCTGACACAGAAAAATGTTGAAAATAAGAACAGATGCAAAAGAATATGCCAGGCAGACACTAACCAGAAGAACACTAGAGTAGCTCTGTTCACAATGGATAAGTCTTCAAAGAAAAATGTATTATTAGGAATGAAGATAGTAACTACATGATGATAATAGATTCAATTCATCAGGAAGTCATGGAGTTTCTGAAGTTATGCTATTGCTGCTGCTGCTAAGTTGCTTCAGTCGTGTCCGACTCTGTGCGACCCCAGAGACGGCAGCCCACCAGGCTCCCCCGTCCCTGGGATTCTCCAGGCAAGAACACTGGAGTGGGTTGCCATTTCCTTTTCCAATGCATGAAAGTGAAAAGTGAAAGTGAAGATGCTCAGCCGTGTCCGACTCTTAGCGACCCCATGGACTGCAGCCCACCAGGCTCCTCCGTCCATGGGATTTTCCAGGCAAGAGTACTGGAGTGGGGTGCCCTTGCCTTCTCCATCTGAAGCTATATATATACCTAA